>SNVD02009021.1:0-36084 GCA_013180625.2 Boswellia sacra | reverse complement strand
TTCGCCATCACCGACTCGAGCTTCATGCCACCACAGCAGTACGCTGGTGCTGTTCCTCGAGCGCGTCTACGTCATCGAGACCAGGAGACCTTTTTCGCCCTCCTCGGAGGCCTTCCTGCCCGACATGCGCGCCGCCACTATGCTCGAGCGCTGTGCGCCCGGCTCGACCAGCGGCACAACGGGAGGCGCCGTTTCGGGCGCACTGGCGACCAACTCGGCTGGCGGGGGCGGCGGCGGCGGCGAGCTCGAGACCGAGCAGGCCGAGTCTGGCGAGGCAGCCGACGACTCGGCCGAGAACGAGATGACTCTGGCGCTGAACCGCTACCTGGGCAACTCGGCCATTCCGCTGCTGATTCGCGAGTCGCACTACTTCAAGGGCGCCGAGAACTATGCCAACCTGTTGGAGCCCACGCTCCACACCGCCTACCGACTGTCCAAGGTGAAGATCCTCACCAAGGGCCAGCGCGAGTCCGTGTCGGACTTCCTCATAGCGCTGACCCGCGAGATGCAGCCCCACCAGCTGCTGAAGCTGTTGCGCAAGCTCACCGTGGACGTGGCCGTGCTCAACGAGTCCACCACAGTGGCGCTGCGTCTGCTCACTCTCCACTATGAGCGCTGCAGCAAATACTACGGCTACTCGGGCAGCGCCCAGACCTCCGCCTCGGGCGTCTACGGCACGGCCACTGAGGAGGAGCGCCGGCTGACGATGGTGCTCTTCACCAACATCTTCGACTCGCTCTCGCTCATGGACTACGACCCCGAGCTCTTCGAGAACGCACTGCCCTGTCTCAACGCGCTCGCCTGCCCCCCTGCCGCCCGACTACAGTCTCACCGAGTCGCGCGACCTCCGAGCTCGCGGACGGAAACCGGCCTGATATGGGCCAACAAGTCGGCGGCCGCCAAGGCTCACCGAGCGGCCACGCTCAGTAGTGGCGGCGGCGGCGGCGGCGCCCTCGAGGGTGTCCAGCAGGTGGGCCCCTATGTGCCGCAGCCGGTGGACACGCGCGGCTGCGAGCTGAACGCCGAGCTGCGCCAGCTGGCCCAACGCTTCAGTGAGCACTACCACGACGCCTGGGCCTCACGCAAGCTCGACCGCGACTGGACCTACGGCGAGAGCTACAGCTTCAAGCAAAAGACCCACCCCCGCCTGAAGCCCTACTCGCTGCTGACGCGCTACGAGCGCGACCGCTACATCGAGCCCATCGAGGAGGCGCTCCGGGCGCTCATCGCCATGGGCTGGACGGTGGATCGGGGCGGCGTTGGCGGCGAGCTGGCCAATCAGCAGCCAGCGGGCGCCACTCACTCGCTCGGCGGGGGCGGCCTCTCACGAACGCCGTCGCGAGTGGACGTGCACTCAGTGTCGAGCGGAAGTGGCTCAAACCTGGACTACACTCAGCGGCGCGACTTGTTGCAAAACTACAACCCGCAGCCGGTGGACACGTCGAACTTGTCGCTGAGTCGCGAGCTCCAGAATTTGGCCGAGCGCAGCGCCGAGAACGCCCACGACATGTGGGCCAGCAAGACGATGGAGGACTGGAGTCAGCGGATGCGTAGCTTCGCCAGCTCGACTCTCAGGCAGCCCATCATGTTGCACCCGCTGATGGTGCCCTACGACTTGCTGACCGACAAGGAGAAGCGCAAGAACCGCAACCGCTCGCAGGAACTGCTCAAGTACATCCTCTTCGAGGGCTACAAAATCTACCGCACCGACGAGCTCGAGGCCGCCACCGTCGGCCTCCAGCAGCAGCAACAGCAGCAGCAGCAGCGCGGCCGCATCAACAGCCGCGCCGGCACCGACTCCAACTACAACCTCGAGGCGTCGCGCTCGGCCCTGGCGGCCAGCTCGAGCAAGCGCCGCTTCGCCTACTCGATCCTCGACAAGCTCATCTCGTACACGGACGCCGTGATGGTGAAGATGGAGCTGCTGAAGCCGTCGGCCAACTACAGCCGTCGCTCGTCCTTCCGCCAGTCCGACCGCGACGTCAAGTTCTTCAGCAAGGTGGTGCTGCCGCTCATAGAGCGCTACTTCACCGCCCATCGCGAGTTCTTCCTCAACCACAACTACGCCCCCGCGCCCGTGGCCGCCGTGGCCGCCGCCAGCCAACAACACCCCACCTCGGGCGCCGGCTCATCGCCCACCGCCGGCAGCTCGCCCACGCCCTCGAGCGGCGCCCTGGCCGGAAGTGCTCCGACCGACGACAAGAGTGGCACCACAGGTGCGGGCGAGCTGGGCGCCTATGGGGCGGCCGGAGGTGCGGGTGCGCCCGGTAGTGCGGCCAGCGCGGGCTACGCCAGCATCAAGGAGAAGGAGATGCTAGCTTCGCTGTTCTGCAAACTCGCCTCGGTGTTGCGTAACAAGCTCTCTGTGATCGGGCCCGACGCCAAGATCTTTGTGCGCTGTCTGCAGGTGCTGACGCGGGCCCTGGACGCGCGCTCGCTCAGCGAACAGTCGCCCGACTTCATCAAGAGCTCGATGCTCACCTACTTCAACAAGACCGCCCAGGACTTGTCCCAGTGCGTCTACAATCTCCAGATGAAGCGCTACAACGCCGTGCGCGGCACCACAATGCGCATCTCCAGCTCGCTCTACCACATCCACCTGGCCGTCCTGCCCACCCTAACGGCTCTCTTCGACCACCTGGCCAGCTCCGAGTCGGGCAAGTACCTGCTCATGGACGACATCCAGCTGGCTAGCCAGCGCATTCTCCAGAGTCTCTACGTTCTGGGCACGCGCATCCAGCTGGCCGGCAATCACGAGTACAGCCGCAAGGAGCTCGAGCGGCACCGCCACTCCTACGGCAACTGTCTGGCCGCCTTCGCGGCCGCGTTCCCCATCGGTTTCCTGGAGCCCGACCAGTTGCGCTTCAACCGGTTCTCGTGCGCCTACACCAGGCGCAACCAGCAGCTCGGTGGCTCGCGGCAGCGCGCCGCCTCGCCCGCGGCCGCCGGCCAGCAGGACGAGGGCGTGGGCGTGGCGGCCACTGAGCTGCCCAAGTTGCCGCGCCTCGAGGAGCTGATGGCGCTGGTGAACAAGTTCGTGCAGACCGGAAAGGGGCCCTCGAGCGAGCTGGGCCGCCTGCAGGCTCCCATTGGCATGGGCCCCGCACTCGTGGGTCAGCGCGCGGCGGGAGGCGCCGGCGCCGGGGGCGTGTCGGCGGGCGGTGGCCATCTTCATGGCGGGCCAGCCGGAGGCAACTCGCACGGCTTGACCAGCGGCACGGTGGCCATCGCCCGCTCGAGCCAGGTGGGCGCAAGTTCGGCGAGCAGCCAGACGCTGGGCGTGGCTCAGCACTCGGACGCCGCCGGATCGGCGGCCCACCACCAGCACCAGGCGCATCTCCAGCCGCATCAGCAGGCGGCCCAGGCGGCGGGCCCGGCGAGCAGTCGTCGGGCGGCGCGCGCCGCCGCCGGTAGCCAGCAGACTGGGCGCATCATTCCGGCCGACAACGACGCCGCCATCATCGAGGTCATCGTGCCACTCCTCTGCTCCTATCTGCCCTTCTGGTACTCGCAGGGCCCCGAGGCGCCGCTCCAATGGACGGCCGGCGGCGCTGGCGGCCAGCAGCCCGGCGGCCGCACTGCGGGCGCGGGCGTCAACAGCACCACTGTGGGCGCGCGCCACCTCAACGACCTCCTCAAGGACATCATGCACTTGGTGCGCCGCCAGGTGGGCGTGGACGAGATCGGCGCCTTCAACTGGATGGTGGCCATTGCGGCGCACGCGTCGCAGATCATCATCGACTCGCCCGAGAGCAACCTCCTCAGCGAGTCCTTCTTGCCTCTGTCGACCAAGATCGCCCAGCGCGCCGAGAACATCTTCCATCGCGAGGAAACGATGCGCGGCTACCTCAAGTCGGCCGCCGAGGACACCACCGCCATCGAGGAGAAGATCCAAGAGGAGTTCCATCTGCTCGTGCGCGACATCTACGCCTTCTACCCGCTGCTCATCAAGTACGTCGACTTCAAGAAGTCCGTCTGGCTCAAGCAGCACATCAACGGCACCGGCCCTCTTGCGTCCAGTCAGCCGGCCGGCGGGGGCGAGGCGGCGGCGGCGGCGGGCCGGCGGCACGCCCTCGAGGCGGACTCGTCGGCCGGCATGGCGGGCCGCTCGCTGAGGGCCCTTCTGGCGGGCGTGGCGAGCGCGGGCTCGCAGGTGAGCGGAGTGGACGACGAGTCCGAGGAGCTGGATTTGGACTCGATGTCGCAGTTGGGCGAGAAGGAGCAGAACAAGCCCGAGCAGCAGCTCTTCCATCAGGTGGCCACCGTGTTCGACATCTGGTCCAACTCGCAGTACTTCCGGCGCGAGGAGCAAAACTTCATATCGCTGCACGAGATCGACAACATGGCGCTCATCATGCAGGCGAGCAATCGGCCCGGCCGCGCCTTCTTCCAGAAATCCGACCCCACGCAGTCGTCGTCGGGCGGCCGCAAACGGAAGCGGCGCCAGTCGGAGAGGCGCGACCGCGACCGCGAGGTGGCCTCGTCGCTGTTGGTGGTGGCGCTCAAGCGCTTGCTGCCCATAGGCATGAACCTGTTCGAGGGGCGCGAGCGTGAGCTGGTGCAGCACGTCAAGGAAAGGTTCCTGAAGAGAGAGTCGCAGGCTCGCATCGAGGACATTGTCCGCTGGCAGCTCACACAGCCCTACAAGATCGACCCCTCCGACGAGTTCGGCTGGCAACACTATCTCTACTCGCGCCTGGGCGCCCAGTCCACTGCGCTTAGACTCAAACAGCGCCGGGCGTTCAAGTTGGCCGCCGCCGCCGCCGCCGCCGGTGGCCATGCGCTCGAGGAGGAGAGCTCGCCGAATGGGCCAGCCCCGAGTGCCTACCATCAGCTGTCGGTCTACGAGGGCGCCCAACTGGAGGGCCACCAGCAGCAGGAGCAGTCGGTGGTGCGCGTAGACGGGCGCCTAGTGGCGCGCATAGTCGACATGGCGCGCGTCTTCTACGGGCTCCACATCATCGACCATCCCAATCTACAGCAGAAGGCCGGTCGGCGCTCCTGCGTGTCGACCCAGCGCCGTCGCGTGGTGATCGCCTGCTTCCGTATGACCTCGCTGCACAGTCTGCCTCCGCACCGGGCGATCAACATATTCCTGCGCTCCTATTGCGACACCTGGCTCTTGGACGAGAACACGGGCCAGGAGAAGCTCATCGAAGACCTGACGCAGACCTTCGAGCAGGCCGAGATGAAGGTGAACGCCGACAAGAACGTCATCCCCAAGACCGACCCGCTCAGTCAGCTCATCATGACTCTGTCGCGTCAGGCCACCACAGAGCACAGCTCTGGGGGTCTGGGCGGGGCCGGAGGCGGGGCCGGGTTGACGGACGGCGGCGTCGATTGGCTGTACCTGCAGTTTGCGGACATCTTCCGGATGTCCTGCGGCGGCGACGAGGACGACGAGGACGACGACAACGAGGACGATAATGGCGGCGGCGCCGACGAAGACGACGACGCCAACGCCGACGCCGAGTCGGCGCCCGAGGGGTCGCAAGACTCCGAGGACTTGCGGGACCAGAACGTGGTGGACGACGAGGCTGAGCACGAGAGTGAGGGCGAGCCGGGCGCCAGCGGTAGCAAGGGCTCCATTCATGAGCAAGAGATCGAGAAGCAGCGCCTGCTATTCCAGCAGTCGCGCCTGTCGGATCGGGGCGTGGCCGAGATGATTCTGCTCTACATCTCGGCCTTCAGTCGCTACCAGACGGCCGTCAGCTCGGCCTCGGGATCCTCGGGCTCGGGAGTGGCGGGCTCAGGCGCATCCGGCGGCTCGGCCCACAGCCTCAGCCAGCACACGCCCATCATCCTGTCCACCCTCAAGCTGGGCATCTCGATATTGCGCGGCGGCAACGTCGAGGTGCAGCGTCGCATGCTGAAGCATCTGAAGGACAAGAAGGATGTTGGCTTCTTCACGGCCATCCAAACGCTGATGAACTCGTGCTCGGTGCTCGATCTGGACGCCTTCGAGCGCAACCAGAAGGCCGAGGCGCTGGGCGTGCGCTCGGAGGGTTTCGCGAGCGAGAAGAACATGTACGACGCCGAGTTCACCTGCAAACTGTTCCGCTTCTTTCAGCTCCTCTGCGAGGGCCACAACCTCGAGTTCCAAAACTATTTGCGCACTCAGGCGGGCAACACCACCACCGTCAATGTGGTCATCTCCACCGTCGACTACTTGTTGCGCCTCCAGGAGTCCATAATGGACTTTTACTGGCACTACTCCTCCAAGGAGGTGATCGACCCCTCGGGCACGGAGAACTTCATCAAGGCCATCACCATAGCCAAACAGGTGTTCTGCACCCTCACCGAGTCCATCCAGGGCCCCTGTCCCCAGAACCAGCAGCGCTGGCCCACTCGCGACTCTGCACGCGGTCGGCGGCTTCCCTGTTCCTGTTCGCGCACGAGCAGGAACAACCTGTCGCGCAACTCTCCGCAGCTGAATCTGCTCATCGAGCTGCTGGATTTGCAGAAGGAGATGGTGATCATGATGCTGAGTATGCTCGAGGGCAACGTGGTCAATGGGACTATTGGCAAGCAGATGGTGGAGACGCTGGTGGAGTCGTCGGGCAACGTCGAGATCATACTCAAGTTCTTCGACATGTTCCTCAAGCTGCCCCGGCTCACCTCGTCGACCAACTTCCAGGAGTACGACAAGCTCGGCACGGGCTGGATCTCGCTGGCTGACCTGCGCAAGGCAATGGAGCAGCACAAGATCTATACGCCCGACGAGACCCAGTACTTGTTGTCCTGCTGCGAGCCCAACCACGACGGCATGATCGACTACCGCGAGTTCATCGACCGCTTCCATCAGCCCGCCAAGGACATCGGCTTCAACCTGGCCGTCCTGCTCACCAATCTCGCCGAGCACATCACCAACGAGCCCCGGCTGCAGCGCTTCCTCGAGACGGCCAGCACAGTGCTGAACTACTTCGAGCCCTATCTGGGCCGCATCGAGATCATGGGCAGCTCGAAGCGCATCGAGCGCGTTTACTTCGAGATTAAGGAGTCCACTCTGGACCAGTGGGCCAAGCCCCAGATTCAGGAGTCCAAGCGCGCCTTCTTCTACTCGATCGTCACCGAGGGCGACGGCAAGGAGAAGCTCGAGGCGTTCGTGAACTTCTGCGAGGACACCATCTTCGAGATGCAGCACGCGAGCAACATTCTCGGCGAGGACGCCGAGGAGCCGCCCACCAAGGCCGACAAGTACCCCATGGCCGACGCCGCCACCGACTCGGCCGGCCCGACCTCGGCCGGAGGCGGGCCCTCGTCCATGGGTGGGCGAGGCGGCTCGGACCGGTCTGGGGGCCCGAAGGGCGCTAGCTGTGGCGGCGTCGGCGGCGGCGGCGGAGGTGTAGATGGAAGTTCGGCGAGTGGGCTGGCCCTTATCGGCCAGCTGCTCTGGACAGTTCTCTTCAAGAACGGACTCTTCCCGCTCGTCGGCTGGCTCTTCTATCTCGTCGGCCAGCTGCGCGCCTCGCGCCTCCGACGCCGCTGGCTCCTCGTGCGCCGCATGTCTTGGACCCACTTGCTCCTGGCCACCCTCCGACTCGTCTTCCGGCTCTTCTTTGGAACTCTCCACTTCGGCTTCCGGTCCGTGTTTGCAGTGCTCCGCTTCATATTCCGCATCATGGTCGACGAGAGCACTCTGGCGCCCGCCGACAGGCCCGCCGCCAACGAGCCGCCTGGCCGGCCACCTGCTCGCACAAGTCTGCGCCAGCGAGCCTACGAGCCCGTTTCGCCCGCATCGGAAGTGGTCCGTTCGCCTGTCGGTGGCAGCCAGCCGGTTGCGCAACAGCAATCAGCGCTGGGCCAGCAACAGCAGTCGCTGCATGCGGCCGATGGAGTGCGCACAGAGGTGCTCACCACGCCCTCGATGATGCGGGCCAGTGTGGCCGACGTGGAGCCCAAGGCGCCGCTCGGCACTTCAGGTAGGCGAACACCTCAAATGGGCGTGGCAGGGAGCTCGGCCACGAGGGCCACAGACTCGCAGGCCAATGGCTTCCACACGGCCACGCCGAGCGGCGCGCTGCCAGCGGCCATCTCGAAGTCCAATATCGGCAAAGAGGAGCTGGCCATCAGCGGCGGCGGGGGCGGCGGCGAATCGATGAGCTTGCTGGCCGATCTAGACTACGAGGCGGCCGAGCGAGCGGTCTCGAGAGGCGCCACTAAGAAGCGCAAGTCGCGCAGTCTGGCCGCTCGGTTGGCCAAGCTCACGAGTTACAACCAGAAAATCATCAGTTTCCTGGCGCGCAACTTCTATCGCATCAAACTGCTCGCCCTGGTCACCGCCTTCGTCATCAACTTCATTCTGCTCTTCTACAAAGTCTCCATCTGGTCCGCCGAACAATTCGGCCTCGAAACGGGCGCTCTGCCTCTGGTCGACTTGGTCGCCGGCTCTGGTCTGCTGCTCACAGCGGCGCGCCAGACGCTCGGTGGAGAGACCGCCCACCCAGACACGCCCTCCACGGAGGAGTCGGAGGCGGGCCCGCGACTTGAGGCGGGCGGCCGCACGAAGCTGAAGTTGGACGAGATCGAGGCGCAAATACAGCGCAGCTTCGCAGTATATGAGGGCACATATGGAGCGCATAGGGGCGCTCAGGGCAGTCAAGACGATCTGGACGAGGTGGAGTCAGAGGGCGAAAAAGAGCTGGAGACGGCGAGGAAGGCCGAAAAGGAGAAAAGAAAGAAGAGGATTAAAGAGGTGGACAATGGAGATTCAGAGGCGGCTGGCTCGCGGCAGGCCAGCAATGATGCGCGCCCGAACGGCGACGATGTCGCGCATGATCATGACGGACAGCACGACCAGCGTGACGAGCATCATGATCGCGGCCACGAGGACCGCGAAGACCATGAGGATGAGCACGACAATGACAACGACGACGACAACGACGACGACGAGGCGGACGACGAGAGCACTGAAGTGGCCGAGCTGGTGGTGATGGAGGAAAAGTACCACTACCTGCAGCCCATCTTGACCTTCTTGGCGAGCATCCACTCCATCTTCTCGCTCTGCATGCTCGTCGCCTACTACCATCTCAAGGTGCCGCTGGTGATATTCAAGCGCGAGAAGGAGATCGCCAGGAAGCTCGAGTTCGACGGCGTCTACATAACGGAGGAGCCGGACAGCGAGAACTGGTGGAAGGGGCGCTGGGACAAGCTGGTGATCAGCGCCGAGAGTTTCCCGGTGAACTACTGGGACAAGTTCGTGAAGAAGCGCGTGCGCGAGAAGTACCGCGAGCAGTACGACTACGAGTCGCTCTCGGAGTTGCTCGGAATGGACAGACACCTGGCCGCGGCGGCGGCCGCCGCCAACAGCAGTGCCAACAGCACCAGCACGAGCGGCGGCGGCGGTGGCGGCGGCTGCACCGGCACGGGCGCCGGCGGGACTGGTGGTGGCGCTGGCCAGCACCCGCAGGCGCATTCACATCAGCAGCAGTCGCAGGCGCAACAGCACCTTCATGGGGGGGACGGAAATGGAGTCGAGACTTCGAGCGGGGGAATCCAGTTGAGCTCCGTGCTCGAGGCCGCACTGAGACTCTGCACGCCCTGGCTGCCGAGCCTCATCAAGGGCGACTGGCGCTACCAGCTGTGGAAGGCGGGCGTCACACTGACCGACCAGTCGTTCCAGTACCAACTGCTGTACCTGATCTTCTCGCTGGCGGGCCACTTCAACTACTTCTTCTTCGCCGCCCATCTGCTCGACGTGGCCGTGGGCTTCAAGAAGCTCCAGACGATTTTGCAGTCGGTGACGCACAACGGCAAGCAGCTCGTGCTCACGGTGATGCTGCTCACCATTGTGGTCTACATCTACACGGTGATCGCCTTCAACTTCTTCCGCAAGTTCTACGTGCAGGGCGACGAGTCGCAGGAGAAAAAGTGCCACTCAATGATGACCTGCTTCGTGTACCATCTCTACCAGGGCGTGCGCGCGGGCGGCGGCATCGGCGACGTGATCGAGGCGCCCGACGGCGACGACTACGAAGTCTACCGCATCATCTTCGACATCACCTTCTTCTTCTCGGTCATTGTCATCCTATTGGCCATCATTCAGGGTCTCATCATCGACGCCTTCGGCGAGCTCCGCGACCAGCTGCTCACGGTGGCCTCGGACATGGAGAGCAACTGTTTCATCTGCGGCATCGGCAAGGACGTGCTCGACAAAGTGCCGCGCGGCTTCGACACGCACGTCCAGAAGGAACACAACCTGGCCAATTACATGTTCTTCCTCATGCATCTCATCAACAAGCCCGACACCGACTACACCGGCCAGGAGACTTACGTGTGGGAGCTCTACCAGCGTCGGTGTTGGGACTTTTTCCCCGTCGGCGAGTGTTTCCGCACCCAATCCGAGGAGGAGGCCGACGCGAAGCCAGCCAAGGACTAGCGCGCGCGTCGCCCGCTCGCTCAAGGTCACGCTGGATCACAGTCTGAAATATGGCACCCACACAGGCACACAGACACCAACACCGCCAGCACCATTATGAACACACAACAATGCAAACACTCCCACTGATGTAGTCGAATGTAAACAATAATATTAATACGCGAATAAATACGAAACAACGCTCGCTAATCAGCCGTAAGAGCGGCCGCAATGGCAACCGGCACAGAGGTAGCAGCCACTTGATACCCACTCACTAACGAGCACTCGAGCAAACCTCGATCGCTCGCTCTCTCTCTCTCCGCCTATCACTCTCGATCTCTCTGTATCGACGCCCGGCGCAGACCTGATGATTCAACAAGTTTTCCATTGACGTCAATGGGCTCGCTCGCCGCCATAGTCTACACTTTAAAGGCGCCACCGCCAATGACGCGCGAGCTCTCGCCCGCTAACGGACCGGCCGGGCTGATCGGGCGCCCTGATTGGCGCCCGGCCGACCGCGACCGCGGCCAATGTGTCGCGAGCGCGCGCCCGAGTCGGCGGAATCGCGACTGCGCGGCCGACTGATCGAAATCGAGCTCAAATAAGGTGGGCCCGATGTGGAGTTTGTTAGTCGGACGCACAATCAGTGACGTAAAATCGATGACTGTGTCAGTTTCAAACTCGGCCCGAGTCGGGCTAATTATCTCGCCGTCGGCTCGCCGAGCGCAGCCGAGCGCGCTCGACGCGGCCGACTGGCGCCCGCTCGATCTGCGCGCGCTCGCGGCCAAAACGTCGTTAACGGAATTGTTCGCGTGTGCGCGCTTTCGAGTGGCCAACTCAAATCGGGCCCACCGCCACCGCCGCCGCCCCCGCTAATTCCAACGCCCAACGCCAGCGCCATAGAGCACGCGGCGCCGAAAGCGCGGCCGACGATTCAATTTCCGCGTCCACTCGCGCGGACCGAGTCCATGTCACCAACCGTCGCACGTTGGCGGCCATGTGTTTGGGCCGCGCGCTCGGCGAGTTCAACGCAATTTGGTCGCCGTCGCTGGCCCGCAGCGCTGGCCATCGACTCGGCCGCTCAGCGCCACCGCCGCCGCCACCGCCGCCGCCGCCACCGCCGCCGCCGCCGCCGCTGTTTGCATTGATTGCGCAATCCACACACACACACTGATCCAGACCGTCGCCTTCCGAAGGCCCATTGAGCGCGCGCCAGCGCCATCGCTCGCCCTTAACTCACCGGATGTCGCGAGAGCGTCAAGTTGCATGCGCTTGTCATCGGAGGCGCGCCACACGCGCACACACAAAGATATTCGTCGCCGGCCGATGTTCCAGTCGGCGCCGCCTGGAGCTCTCGGAAGTGGTGCTGAGCTTGTGTGTGCATTGGTAAGCATTTGCGTCTGGTGTGGCCGTCGCAATGATCGCGCTCGACGCCGCTGCCAATCAGTGTTGACGCGTGCGACCAGAATAAACTGGCAGTCCGCTCGCGACGCCCCTGCCGACACACAAGTTTGACCCCCGGTGGTCGTCGTTCAAATGCTCGCAACGGCGTCGACGTCGTTGTTGTCGTCGTCACGAACCGCATCGTCTCGTCCCCTCGTACACCCGCAGAGAGTCGACACACAGCCTCGCTGCTGTGGCCCCAATGCGCTGACCCAATCCCGTTGGCACAATTTGCGCGCCGCTTGCGCCAATGGTGACGACAGACCGGGCGGGCAGGCGTAGGGGCGGACGAGCTGTAGCTCGATTGCAGGCCTCGCACGGAGCCCTACTATGGCCGCCCCTAGAGCGGGCCTGCGAGAGCGTGGCCACGATAATGAAGTCTAGAGCTCGAGCGTGACTCAAAGGGCGCCGCGCGCGAGACCTTCGCGCGCGGCGCCTCGCTCGAGCTCAGCCGTCACTGCAGTCTGCAGATTGTCGAGCGCAGGCACGAGCTAGCCAGCCAGCCAGCCAGCCAGCCAGCCAGCGATGGGCGAGCCTTTCTCTGTGTCTCCCACTCGCTCTCACTGCCTCTCACTCGCTCGCTCTCCTGGTCGCTCTCTCTGTCGCGCGCTCTCGAGCGCTCTCGAGCGCCTGGCAGCGACCCAAAAGGACCTCATCGAGCCGGGCGACACGGCGAATTCCACAATCTATTCTGACTCGGAGGTCAGGTTCTCGAGAGGGACTTCTAAACGGCCCGAGTGATGAAACCACCGAAGCCAATGGCCAATATTTCGAGAATGATCTGATGTGAGCAAGCGAGAAAAGCCAAAGAGCCTGGCGGTAGACTTGAGCAAGCACAGAATCCATCAGAAGAATTAGGCATATAGGCCCATAGAGTGGATAGTGAGAGGCATAGGAAAAAAGCTCGCTGAGACTCGTGGGAGCCGAGTGGCAAGGGAGAAATTTCCTGACTGCAGCCGCGGCGGTTGGAAACTCGGCGAGTCTCGTGGACAAGCTGTTGTGCCATATGCTCGAAAGGGGTGGGCAAATATAAAGCAAACACACCAAGGGAGTTGTTGTTCCTAGTTCAGTGTCAAGTGCCGAGCACGCTAATAGCAAATCGCAGGCGCGTCAAACGACAACAATGAACAAAAAATCGGCGCCAGCTAATGCACACGACGAGAGTGGTGCCAATCGAGACACTCCCATCGCTCACTCTGTTGCGCAGAAGAAACAAAAGGCCACTGCGACGACGGTGCAGACTGGCGGAGTGGGTGGCAGCATTCACTTGTTGAGCGATCTAAGTCGACGCCTGGCCAGACGATGTGGAGTTGGAACAAAGGCGGTGCCACTGATCAGTCCAGCTGGCGGCCAGCGTGACACAGGCCAGTGTAGCGCGGGCGTTGTCGCAGGCGTCCAAGATTCAAATGAAAACTCGCTCGTTAACCAGAGGGGAAGGTGGCGACAAATTCCCCGTCAAGACACTTCTCAGTCGCGGCTTGCTGGCTCTCGTCGACAGCTCTTGTTAGCGCGAACAAGCAATCAATTCGCCCCTACACACAGTAACCCCACTAATGATCAGAGTCCGCATTCACTCGCTCTTATGGTGGGCCGCCAACAGGCCATTGTGAATCCATCAGGGATCAGTGTGGTGAAAAGCAGTGAGAGAGAGAAAGTTGAAGAGGAATCTCATCAGCGCCATCAAGAACAGGGCCAAGCTCAAGTGAACGATAATCAAAGCAACAACAATATCGAGCTGCTGACTAGCTCCAGCAACCATCTGTCCGCCTCCATATCAACGCTCAATACGACACCAAGCAACTGTTGCTTCTGTGACAACGACACCTGCTCATCATCTGGTTTCGTCGTCTCGTCGACAACTGGCATCCACAGCGCCGCCAGCAACGGCTGTGTCAGGCTGCCTAGCGCGAGCTGTAGCACTAACAGCGGCGCCGGCGTTGTCTGCGAGGCCGGCGGCACGAACACGAGCGGCCGCATCAATCGTGCCAAAAGCAATGATCCAACAACCACGCGCTCGTGCAACAGCTCTGCTTGCGATGAGCCTACTCTCGGCCTTGTAGAGTCGCCCTCCTTATTACGGGCCATCAATTCTACTGGTCTCACTAGGTCACCAGACTCGAGTAGAGCCAGCCAATTTGATCGCCACTGCCACCCTAATACATCGAGTGCCTGCTGCTGGCCCCCACCAGCACAGCATGAACAGCGACAGAGCCAACCTGGAGATATACCCGTTTGTGATCAAACCGCCGGCTGCACAAAACACGAAGCCGGCTCAGCCAACGAATCCAGAATGGCAGCTCCAAGTCAGCTTCACTTGTCTCGCCAGCAACACCCTCTCTTGTTGACGCCGCCGGCCTCTACCTTGATCAATGTTCGGCACACCATCGGCAACCAACAAGAACCCCAACAAGAGCCCAAAATGACTGAGGTGCATGTGAGCGAGCCTAGTGATGAAACAGAGCCACATCACGGCAACCACAAAATTGATAACAAGACTGGCGATGAAGCCCCCAAGAAAGATCAGTCGAGCGGTTTTTTAAAGCCTGGCTTCCTAGCTCGTGCTCGTAATTCTACAGTCAATCTGGCATCACTCGCAACTGTCACCAACAAGTTCACCTGCTCGGCCTCAGTCGGAAATCTGTGGCATCATGGCCATGGCCAGCATCCAGGGAACCAGAACGAGTTGGCTGACGATTCTACTGCCGATGGCATACAGACAATCGAATATATTACCACAGGAGCCTTCGATAGTTATCATCCTGATGATGGCCGTAAGCCTGCAGACGAGCCCAAGTCTTTCAAGTCCGGCACCAGTAACAAACTTCTAACTGTGGCCTCGGGTGACTCTACTCGCAAGTTGTCCACCAAAGACAAGAACAAACGTCAGAAAGATGCAGAGAGGGTGGAGAAACTTCGACTACTTGTCAGCTATCTGAAGAGTGGTAGCAGCCAACCAGTTGTTAACCCAGTTGCTCTAGAGGCTGACGAGATTGAACTCGCAGAGAGGTACAAAATGCACATGGCACTACGCGATGATTTATTGAAGGACCCGTTGAACATCTACCCATGGCAGTCGAACCAACAACTCGGCCAGCCCACCCAATCTTCGGAATCAGATGTTTTGTCAAAGGCCACCATTGATGGAAACGCCAAGGGCGACATACAATCATGTTCTAGTGACAATTTCAACAAGAGTAGATTGAATAGTCATTCAATTGAAAATACCACCGCAACATCACCTGTTTCATCATCGGCAAGCTCGATGCACCAAGCGAACTCCACTAACGAGCGTCGCTCAATTCCTCACGTCGGAGATGTTACCCGGATACTGCGTCACTCGGTGTCTGATCCAGGCAACAATTTTGAGCATTCACCAGCTTTCTCTTCCTCGTCAGCAAGCCATAATCATCCGTCGCACCAACAACATCACCGAAATCATCATCAACAGTACCATCTCTCTAGTCCGCATAACAAGCCGCATGACACGAGTATCACTAGTGACCAGCATCCACTGGAGATATCTGACACTCACACCGACTGTGCATGTGAGAGCTGTCCTGCCAGTAGCAGCTACAGTGGGAGTAGTATCAACAATTACTGTAGTCTCGGTCTGCTGACAAGTGGAAAAACTAACATCAAGCAACAGCAAGAACCGCAGCAGACTATTTCCAACCGAGTCAAGTCTCCCAAGTTGTTCTACATCGACGATATAGATTCCTTTCCAAGCTCGACGCCCAACGGTCCACTGGTTCCACCTACCACATTGATATCACCGGAAATCGATAGCCAGCAGTCGACAAGCTCTTGTTGCAGCCAGCCCGAAACGCCGGCTACTGACAGCGCTAGCAAAAGCGGGGGATGCTCTAGGAACTCGAGCAACAGTGCCTGGACAAACCCGCAGAATTTGGCCACTTGGATTGACAACGAAGTCAATAGTTTGGTTCACGATCTCGAGGCAAATAGTCATCAACTGGCGAGCAAGAGTGAGTCGAGGCACAGTAAGACAGGAAAGAGGAAGTGGTTATCCGTGACGAGCGGCAGTCCGAGGAGAAATTCATCTGGTGCACGTAGCACCTGATCGATTACTAGTATCTTTGCTTCGCCCTCACTCGAAGTTATTTGTTGCAACTGTTAGTGGAACTAGAAGATGATTATGGATTGATCGGATCCGATCTAGAGTTGACCACAAATGAACCTTAGGACGACTTCCATCTTATATGTTGTCAAAGTTGAATATGATCAAATCGTTGATTAGCACAATAGAAAGCGATTCAAGATAGCGAGATAACACAAATGATAATACCAAGGGTGTTATAAAGTGTCATTAGTGATCTTGGGCCACGATAAGAGCGAACTTCTAGATGCACGAGGAGCTACATGCTCATGACGCCTGTCGATCCAATATCTTGAAAATCAAATCGCCCAAATAATAAAGAATCAATAATTAAGAGAGCGGGAAAACTCGCACTAGGTCAGGTTTAGCTACATGACTCGAGAGTAGTTGCTGTTTGACTGTAGAAATACGTAGCCTAGAAACATGGGCTTTGCAACGGAAGCTAGAGTAAGATGAGCCTATTGTAGTAACTTTGTTATAATGATAACACCGAGTGATCACTTTGCGTTCGTATAAGTGAATATAAACTCTCTCATATAGTGTGTCGATAATGTAAGAGACAATCGTGTTAGTCGGTCATCGTCTTGTGTGTGTGTGGGTGAAGCCACTACGATTGCCGGAATCATTCGGTCAGCTTATCAAACTGCATTTTTGACTAGTTGTCGTTTGTACGATAGTTTCTCCTGAGGGTTTGAGTTGGTAGGTCTGTTGATCGGCAGAGTATTACATACTTTTTGAACTTGATAGAGCTGGTGAACAGTGCGAATGAACAAATGAGCGCTGCTATCAATGGGACAATCTGTTTGATGGATTCCTCGTCGGTGGCGAAAAATTGGCGATTCTTGTGATATTCTCGACCAATATGTATGGCCAAAGCGGAGCCACAGAAGACGAGTGAAAAGATGGAAAGATTTGAGATGCTCTCCATAGATTCCACATCATACCAGTCGTCGATCTTGTTGGACATGTATAGCATGTAGAGGTGTGATAGCGCTAGTGAGAGTGCCAAATAGATGAGCGTCCATAGGAAGGTGAATGAGTGGACTTGTTCGCTGAAGAAGACTGTGAATAATAAGACATAGACAGCAAATCCGAGGTTGATTAGAGTTATTAGGAACTGCGGCCAGCGCATAGTGGCGTTTCGCGTGCCCGAGTTTGACTTGTGGCGAGTGTAAATATTATTTTCTGTTCGGGCGTGTTGCTGATCAACAAGTGACTAGTTGCTTGGAAGCAGTTTCTCAGACAGGAGAGGGATATGTTTCTATTAATAGTTCGGCTGTGTGAGGATTGGAAGAACGTGCATGGTGGCGACAAATCCTCAAAGAGAATAGTTGGGCTGCGAGATTGAGAGACGGTCGTGAGGATGGATCTGATTATTGTGATGTCGCTCTGTCTACATGAGTCAGTGTGCGACTCATGTGTGTTGTTGGATACTGTGGCAGGCAGAAGCTGTCCGACTCGCTCGCCATTCAGTGCGTAATTTGGAGACAAGAATAAAGAATATGACTCGACGGCCATGACACCAGAGCTCGAGGGACAAACAAACACCAAGACAACAAACACAAAGAACACAATGGCGACTAGGCGAGAAGACGGAGACGAGATCTAGTTATTGTAATCAAGGCTGGAAGCTATTGGTGTCGATCTATTGGCGGGATTTGGAGTCGACGACATGTCAAATGTTTTATTTGCCAGCGTCCGTATGGCTGTGCCGCCAGACTCCCTGACGCATATACTCCCACTTAGACAAGCTTACTCACATAAGCACACTCACAAACGCACACTCGGAGTGACATATGCTAGACCTACGAGATTCATCATTCGCAATCGACAGTCTTGCTCAGCGCATTGGACGAGCATCAATACATATGGCAAGCTCGTCGATACCCACAGGCGGACTTCGTTCACATGGCGTCATCTGTGAATTTCAACGCGTGCGGTCGGCTTGTCATAAGTCAGTCGTTGACAGACAGCTTGTTAGTGGCAAGAACATGTGCCTGCATTCGCGGTATTGGCGCCCTCTATGGTTGGCAAACTGAATGTTCTCATTCCACACGATCACCGGATGAGCTCGAGGAGGTGGACGAGTGGTGTCCCGAGGCTGAAGTTGAGGCGCTGCCGCGGCCGCTGGAGCTCGGAGTTAGTAGGGTCCCAGATGCAGGAAGAGAGGAGGAACTTTGCGCGTTGGACAAACGACTGTGGCCTAGACAATGGCTTGTTTTGCTGATGGCACCAGGCCCACTGCCGTTGCCGCCGCCGCTATTGCCACTGTGGCCGGCTAGATGAAGACGGATGTGGCGGCTGAGATTGCCCGACTGCGAGAAGTTTAGTGGACAGAACTCGCACTGGTATGGTTTTTCGCCACTATGTATGCGACAGTGCTTCGTGAGCGTGGAAGAGTCGCTGAATGTACGGTCGCACATCGTACACCTGTAAGGTCGTTCACCTGATCGGATGTCGTAGGGGGCGAACGGAATGTCTCGTTAGCATAGTGCAGTGGTAGTGGTGGTGTTGGTTGTGGTGGTGTGTCGACTGAATGAGCTTAGCACTTGACTTACCGCTGTGTGTGCGCAAATGGGTGATGACCGATGAGCTCTGGCTGAATTGACGGCCACAAATGGGACACGGAAATGGACGCTCGCCCGTGTGCACCCGCTGGTGGGCCGTCAGGTTGGCCGCTTGGGAGAAAGTTTTCAAACACACTGGGCACTTGTAAGGTCGCTCGTTGGTGTGCGTGCGCAGGTGAGTCTTGAGTGTCGAGGGGCGCGCGTAGTGTCGGTTGCAGATGTGACATTGGTTCACTTTGGATTGGACGCCGAGCGAGTCGCTTGTCGACAGTGTCGGCCGACTCTCGTCGTAACTTGACCGTGAACGCCCATTGTGCACTCCTTGTACGGCTCTCTTGTCCACTGTCCGACTGACTGGATTGGCGCCGCTCGACTTGACTAGCGTCACTCTCCGTTCACTCGTCGACTTGGTGCCGCTGGTGGTCCCAGCGCCACCAGCCCCACCAGCGGCTCCAGCACCGCCAGGGCCTCCACCACCCACGAGCAGGAAATAATTGGACGAGTTGTTTATGAAAGTTGCCGAGTAGTTCAGATTGCAGGCGGTGGCAACCGGAGGCAGCCAGGGCTGCTGCTGTTGTTGGTGCTTCTGCTGTAGATGCTGTTGCGGCTGCTTGAGCGAGCCCTGATAGAGCTCAAACGGGTGCTGTGTTTGATTGGACGAGGCAGTGCAATGTTGCGGATTGGAGAAACTCTGTGCGCAATCCGTTTGGTGAGCTGGTGCATAGTTTGTGGCCAGTCCTTCGAGCGCACCTTCGCCGAGATGGTGTTGCTGGTGGTGAAGATGTTGTTGATGTGGCTGAACAGCTCTCATGTTGATGGAATCGAGAATCAGTCCACTGTGATCTTGTGCGGCCGCTTGATTGTGGCTGGCCGCGTCCCTCGAATGGTCGTGTCTGGTGGACGAGCCCGTCTGTTCGGCCACAGCACTGAGGCCGTCGTAATGCGGCGTCGACTGGTGGTGATCCTGGACAACCGGAAGATTGGCGTGGTTATATGCGTATTGGTCGACCGGCGCTTGGTGGAAGACTGCGGAGGAGTAGTCTTGTTGGAGGGAGGCGGGGCCAACTTGATTGCACTGATGTGGTTGCTGCTGATGCAATGGCGTCGGCTGGCTCGCATTATAGTAATACCTGTGCTGTGCGGCGGTGGACGAGCCGCCGGCCAGGTTGACGTCGCTCGTCGAGTCGACGGCCGAGGCGTAGAAGGCCGACTCGCTATAGTACTGGTCGGCCACATTCCGGCTGGTGTACTGGTGCTGATGGTGTTGGCCGTGCGGGCGGTGTTGATGGTGATGGTGGTGGTGGTGGTGAGTTTGCTGCACTAGGTTGTGGTTGTCATTGGTCGCGTAGCACGTGTAGCGCTGCTGGTGGTGCGAGTGTTGCTGGTTGTGCGAGTGTTGCTGATGGTGCGCTTGGATATAGTCGACTTGGTGCGGCTGATTCTCTAGCTGACTGCTTTGCTGCTCCTGAGAATGCTGCTGATTGTGCGCTGCATAGCGATTGTTGCAGCCGCCGCCGCCGCCGCCACCGCTGGGCCCGATGAAACGTCGCTGATTCTCGTGCTGCTCGAGCTGGCGGTCGGTGTGGTTGTGGCTGTGACTGTGACTATGTTGTTGGTGCAGAAACTGCCGAGACTGATGAGCTTGATGTGATTGATGAGGGTTCTGAAGGTGTTGGGAATGTTGAGCGTGCTGACCACAAAAGCCGGCCGGATGCTGCGGAGCCTCACCAGTTGGAACGCTGTGGATGGGCCCGAAGAAGTTGGCGTGATGCGCCCTATCGCCCGTGAGACGATGGCACCAGCCCGCTTGCTGGTTCTGTAGATGATGCAGCTGGTGGTGGTGCTGTGGCTCGGCCCACAAGTCGGACCTCTTGACTGGTGTCTGTGTGTCCATCATCGTGTTGGTGTGCGACACTTGTGAACACTATGATTGTGTGTGTGTGTTTATTCCGATGTCATGCAGCGAACTGGGACCCACTCAAGTTGTTCTCGGCGTCAAGCGGCGCACGAACTCGACCTGCCAGCTCGAGTGTTATAGGGCCAGGCTCGCGTGGTCGCGATCTCGAGCAGATTGACGTGGGCGCCAAGAGCTCTCAGCTGGTCGCGAGCCGCCTGCGCCCTGTGCGCATGTCACTGCGGAGCCAAAATCAATTATGAGCCCGGCCGCTCTGGTGGTGCTCGAGACGCATTACGTAGTAGTTCCGCAAACTTAACTCAATTTCGCCCAATCGGCGTCGACATTTCTTTGTCCGCCGCCACCAGACCGGAGCCGCGATCGCAGTTCCATTCGCTGTTGCAGTTGCAAGCGCTCGCGAACGGGCCCAACAATCACGCAACTACTGCGCGCATATGCACAAATCAGTAGCTTATCGGCGACGGCGACCAGCCCGCCATCAGGCCGATCCGTGGCCACTGTTAGTTTGGGCCCCGACGAGAACGAGAGTTGGCCTGTGGCGCTGGGTCGGCGTGCGCTAGTCACGGGCATCGACTCGGGCGCGCCTCACGTCGGCTGGCCTATAGGAGCGAGCAGACGCGGCTTGATCTCTTTGATTGGCGGCCCAAAAAAAGGGGCGCGTTCATCATATCACTCGCCACCACTCGCCGATCGTTGGCATTTCCAAACGCTTCCATTGAGAGCGATCATTGGTCTAGTCCAATAGGACGCCGCACGTGGCACAAATGGCGAGAGATAACCGCAACCACTGGCTTACACACGCACTCGCGCCCCCCGACCGACGCGGCCCATGAGCCCAGCTCGAGTCGGATCCCTGCGCAAGGCAACCAAACGCAACCACTCGTCCGGGTGAATGATGCGCTCGTGACGACGAGTCGATGTGTCCGCGGGACGATTGTTATGTAATGATGAGATCACTGTTTGTGGCGCGGTCAATATGTCGCGACCGACGCGAGTGGGCGCGCGCAGGCTCGCTGTTGTTCGCACTCGGCACGCTCGCTGATTGATATTTGTTGGCCGACCGGCTCGCGGGCCACGCGAGTGATAGCGCACGCGCCTCAGTGAGAGTTGGCCCCACTAATTTGCGCTCCACTGAATTCGAATCAAATCTTCTTTGGATTACTCAAGCACCGCGCCGCGCGCGAACATTGAGTGGAATTCTTTGATTCTTTTTATTGGTAGGCTCGCCCGCGCGACAGTATTCTGGCGGGCAACGGTAAACTAGTAGATCACATTAGTCACAAGCTCGCAGCGACCTCTCCACGCCGAGCGAATCGCTACAACAAAGTCTGGAGCTGACGCATCAGCGCTCGCTCGAACACTTGATCGCTGAATTGGTCGGCCTTCTCCACAGCGTTGGCGCGAATCTTGAGCCGCTCGCTGGACTTCATGTTGCTTATGGCGGCGAGTGCGTTGGCAAAATCATCGACCTCGTCGCACAAAAATCCATTGCGCTTGTGGTCGATGATGTCCGCCTTGGGGCCGCCCGAGTTGTGGGCCACAGTTATCAGGCCGGCCGCCATGAACTCGAGCAACACAATGCCAAAGTGCTCGTTGGCCATCGTGTGGAGCGCCACGTCTGCCTGGCGCATCCCCTCGAGCAACTCCTCGAACGAGGCGTTCACCACAATACTCACGTGCGCGCCGATATCTAGACGAGCCACCAGATCCTTCAGGTAGTCGACTCGCTTATGGTCCTCAGCATCACGGCAACCGCCAAACAAAGTCAGGTGAGAATCCTGCGCCTCGGGCGTCCTGCTCAACAGCAAATCCAGAGCCTCCAGTTGGAGGCGATGATTTTTCTCAGGTCTGAACTGACCCACCGAGACGATCTTCAGATTGGGACTTGAATCTCGCCTGGCGAATCTGCTCAGTGGTATCGATTTGAAGCTTTCCGTATCGCAGGGTGGGTATATCACTTGAGCTTCGCAGTTCCATAAGGACACGATGTGGTCGCGAGTCCAAGAGGAGTTCACCATGATCAGGTCGGCCTGTTTGCCTGCCAGCCCATAGAGATACGCCAGGACGGTGTAGTAGACCAACTTGGCCGCCCGCAGCGCAGGACTTCTCACGAAGATCTCGCGGTTATTGAACGAGGCATGCGAGCTAGTTTGCACATTCCGAATCATATCACTACTTATGATGGGGTAGTGGACATAGGTGATCACTGTGCAGCTGGCCATCCGGAATATCGGTAATGTGAATGTGAATCCGATCGTTTCGATGTACACCTCTGGAACTATACGGTAGGCAGCCTCCAAGGCTACCAGCATGGACATGAGATTCTGTAGGAACAGCGTGAGGAATGGATACTTCCTGGCCTCGACCAGGGGAGCTAATCTCAGTGGAACAAATTCGAGTCTCTCCAAGGCACGCTCGTCTGAGATGAGATCTATTTTGAATGTATCGCGTGCCTTAACGAGTATTTGCAGTGGATCATATTGGATGCTCTTGTGAGTATAAATGTAGATCGTGTGTTTGGGATACTTGTCAAGTAACACTTTGACCATATGCCAGAGCACTCGTTCTCCGCCACCACCTGATGAGCAGTAGAGATGAAAGATGGCAATCGAGTTCTTTCGTTTGGCCCGCCTCAATATCCATCTTAGAACTGACCAATAGAGAGTTATTATCACAATGAAGTAGAGAATGGTCAGGATGTACATCGTACACGTGGTTGTGGTCCGGATGGAAATATGTTGAATAATATTGTCACCATTTGGTACTTATGATGATATATCTGGATATGTTCGTCTGGAGGGGTCATTTGGAGCGATCTGGATTTGCATCAGTTTTGAATTTCCCTCCCGTGCCACTGAGGCTGCGCACAGTAAATAAGCTTACTAAACGCAGGCATCTTTTCCGCCGGACTCATTGCCGCGCGCACATTGACGCCGGCAGTCACGTTGTTCAGTGTTGCCCATCAGAATTCGAGTGTTCCATCTCTCTCAGAATGTGCACAGAACCAGCCGTCGGCCACACGGACTAGGACCCAGATCAAGCCCATCCATCTGATGTGAATTCTCACCGCCCGACACCCACTGTTGATTCAAACTTTTCAAGATTCGGTTATTAGAATAAACCTAAACTAGTTTATTAAATCACCATGGCTGAAGCCGGCGGTGAAGGAAGAATGGCCAGGGGTCGTGGCGAGTTTGGCGGTCGTGGTCGTGGCCGTGGTCGCGGCGGCGGACGAGGCGGCGGTCCAGGCGGTCGCGGTCCCCGTGGCAAGGATGGTAAGGATGGAAAAGATTGGCAGCCCGTGACTAGGCTCGGACGTATGGTCAAAGACGGAAAAATCAAATCGCTAGAGGAGATCTACAGGATGGCTCTGCCGATCAAGGAAGCCGAGATTATCGACCACTTTCTAGGCCCAAGTCTCAAGGATGATGTTCTCAAGATTATGCCTGTACAGAAGCAAACGAGAGCTGGTCAGAGAACTAGATTCAAGGCTTTTGTCGCCGTCGGTGACGGTAATGGACACGTTGGCTTCGGTGTCAAGTGTAGTAAGGAAGTAGCCACAGCTATTAGAGGCGCAATTACCCTTGCCAAACTGTCAGTAATCCCAGTCAGAAGAGGATACTGGGGAAACAGGATCGGTAAGCCTCACACAGTTCCATGTAAGGTAAGTCAAAGATCAACTAGGTGCACATCCTTTCAAAAGAATAATACCCTTGCGACGAGGCTGGTGGCGTACTATCGGTCCTTGTGACCTCGATGGTTGCCACCATTTGAGCAATTTTGTTGGTGATAGCGTCGATCCTGTTGCGCTGAGCTACAACTCTCTCGTCGAATAGTAACTTTCAATCCTCTTCGGAGTTGAGCGATCGGTAGAGCATATTCCATAACCGTCCAGTAAGGTGGTTTTTACCATGATGACTGGAGGGATGACCATGCTCGATACAATGTTCCTTGCTAAACGCGGTGACCCGCCATCGTTTCACTAATCATATCAACTAACGTATGACTCTCACACGACACTCAAATCTCTCTTAGGTCAACGGTAAATGTGGCTCAGTGAGCGTCAGACTCATCCCAGCTCCACGCGGTACTGGAATTGTTTCGGCACCAGTCCCCAAGAAGCTTCTGACTATGGCCGGTATAGAAGATTGTTACACTCAAGCTAGTGGTTCAACTGCCACACTTGGTAACTTTGCCCAAGCCACATACCTGGCCATCCAGAAGACCTACTCATATCTGACACCAGATTTGTGGTAATGTAGATCGAAAATAAACAAATCTATAAATTAATTTTTAAACTCCTCAAGAGAACGAAACTGAACTTTAGCTGAACTTGTTTAGCAGCTAATATTTATTATTTCTTCATCAGGTGATTATGACGGCTTATCCGATCCATGCAATCGTCAAGGTTGATTGAGGTGACCAATTTATAATGTTCCCTCTTGAGATCTAATTTAGCTGTGGACGCGTCGAGTTTCTTCGTTTTGGAATGTTTCTCTTCTGTTAAGCTTAGGTATTCCCTCTTTTCGTGGATAACCGTATCGATGTAATTTTCTGACTGCGGCGTCACACCTACGTGTGCAAGGAAATACTCCAGTGGTAGTGCCATGATTGTATCAAAAACCTTCTGGAGCCGCCTGACTTGCTTGAATATATCCTCTGGTCTGGCATTGGGTAAATTCTCTTCTAGCCATTTGAGTAGGTCTACAATCACTGGGTCAGTCTTGGAGTCCACTTTAGATTCTAGTTTGATGTCGACCTCTTTGCTGTCAAGATCTCTATTCTGGAAATCTTCTGTCTCAACGTTTCTGTGTGCGTTCGTACTCTTCTCTCCAACATCAACTTTGTCAATACTATAGTTTTCAACAGTGTTGTTGTCGACGTCGTTGTTGTCAACATCTACTCTGCTGACAGTTTTGTCTTCCATTTCCTTGGCCTCCATCATTGGGATGAAGCCGAGGATTATTCATATATCCTGCTTTAGAATTGTTGCCAGCTTGAGGATTTCCAAATGAGATGTAAACTATTGACATAAATTGGTGTCGAGAGAGAGGGAGAGCGAGGCGAGAGTGATGCGCGCCATAAACCCTACAACTGATTTAGGCGCAATGTCCAACATTTCCACGCAGAAAACACGTTTGTTTGTTGTGCAGTGGTGCCCGCCTTTGCCTGACTCTATCTCAGGCGCTCTCATGACGGGCACTTGACTTGTGGTTGTGGCGTGCCAATGGAACTTTGTCTTGGCTCGTTAAACATCCTCCGAGCTAACTATTGGTGCCGATGACTACCGGAACAATCAATCTGGAATCACTTACTCCATCCTCACTCTCTTTTCAGTTGATGAGCCGTCAAATTTAAAATCTTTCTCCAACTTCACAGCTGACCTGGCCCATAGTCATATGATTCCGCTAGGAGTCAGCGGAGAGAACGATCACTACCATTCAGGATCCTACAAGAATCCTGGCGTGAATCTCCCATCAGTTGTCCATATCGTCAGAGAATGCCCGTACGCAAGGCATCGTTCGGAATATGCGTAGCCGCTCTAAGTTCTACACTTTATCTAGTACTCTGTTACGTCACCAATTCAATCAACAATGCAGTCAAACATCCTTACATGGATGAGATATTCCATGTACCTCAGGCGCAACGTTACTGTCAGGGAAACTTTACTTACTACGATCCTAAGCTAACCACACCACCTGGATTGTATCTGCTGACTTACTTCAGAATATGGTTACGCGACATTGTGCTACTGCGGAAATCTAACTTAATCTGTGATACCATAGACCTACGTAGAACCAACCACACTATAGCGGTATTGAATTTTATCACACTCGTTCTGATTCAGCTTACTTCCCCTGACAAGAAAAGCGCAAAGAGAAGTTTGGGATTTAGACACAGAATAGTCCACACATTGGATCACTCAACAAGTTATGATCTGGCAAAAATCTTGTTGAGCTCTATAGCAATCCTCACTCTACCGCCATTCTTCTTCTTCAACTCTCTATACTACACAGACGCCGGCTCGGTTCTATTCACACTCCTTGTTTACCTGTCACATTTGACAGGTCATCATATATTAGCGGCACTAATTGGAGTTTTCTCGGTCTCGTTCCGACAGACAAACATCGTCTGGATATTCTATATTGCATGCCTTACGATCTTTCAAACTTTGGATGAGCACAATAAGCACAATGAGCAAGGTTCCAAATCAGATCGCGAGAAAGAATCTCGAACTAGAAACCAGGATAGGTCATTGGGTTATTGTAGACATCTAGTCTACAAGAAGCTCATCGTTGACCTTTTGAAGCGTTGCACTCCGTATGTTATAGTTGGTGCATTATTTATTCTATTTATTGTTCTAAACAAGGGCATAGTTCTTGGTGATAGGGATGCTCATCAGCCTAAGCTTCATCTGGCGCAGATATTATACTTCCTGTTATTTTGCTCAATTTTTGGTATACCATGGGTCTTCCACATGCGCATACTGAAAAGATTCCTATACTTCACCATACGCAGTCCGCTGACTGCAGTGATGGTGGCGGCTCTTATCATCTACCTAATCTCATCCGGACGTTACGCTCACCCATACCTGCTCGCCGACAATCGCCACATAACATTCTACATTTGGCGTCGTATACTTGACCGACACAACTCTTATGTACCCTATGTGCTGACGCCCATCTACCAAGTTTCAAGTTTCAGTATATGGCACCATTTGCGATCGAGAGGATGTAAGCGCGTGCTATTATTCATATTCTGTGGCATCTTGGTAACTGTTCCTAACGGATTATTAGAGCCTCGTTATTTCATACTGCCTTACATCTTCTTGAGATTGAATGCAGAGACGAGCCTGGCAACCATCATATTAGAACTATTCCATCACCTCTTTATAATAGGCAGTATGCACTATTTATTTTTACACAAAACATTCCAGTGGTCAGATAGTCAAGAAATTCAAAGGATAATGTGGTAGCTCATTTGACAGTCAAGCGGATACCAGGCGAATCATTGACATCAGACGATTACGAGTCAACCGCTTCAGAAGTCCCCAGAGATAATTAATGGATATCTCGAAGTGATCATCGACGAGTTTCTATCGATACCTTTGTAAAATAAAGAGTTTCTAAAGCTGTGACTGAAAATCATGTAAGCCGCACCTATGTAGAGGTCCAGCGTTCGGAGATAGGATCGCTCCTGCAGCGGCAAGAGGACCCTTTGACTACTCTCAGGCGCATCTCAACTCTGCGGTTTGCCTAAGATGTAACTTAAGATGGAGGAAATCTCAAATTCTAGTAGGCAAAGAGGAGAATTCGATCACAGTCCTATCCGGGACGTCGTCGAAGTAATCGTACAGTTAGAGCTAATGTTATGCGAGGAATGCATGACATGAGTGAGCTTCTGTGAGCGGCGTTTTGCAAGAGTGTAGTTCACCGATCTTATAATGATCTCCACATAATGATGGCGGCCCTGGAACTGAGGAAGCGACCCAAGAATTTCTTGAACTGTTGGCTCGCACATTGGTGGCATCGGACGAAAATCGTTCTCTCACCTTTCGCGCAGGTGTAGTCGAGCATAGTATTTGTCACGATACTTTCGTACGGAACTCAACGGATGATAATTTTCAGTCAATCTAAACAATCTCTACCTGAGTATTGGGCTACGAATTCAGGCCAAAGTGAGAGCAGCAGGGGTGTCATCGAACTAGAGCAGATGAGTGCGAATTCGAAGTTCTATCCGATATCGTCTAAAGATTGGGTAATCTAATCCATATTGTCCCGGTATTCTGCAGACAATCACTCGCACCACCAAAACATCGTCTAGTGGCGTCAAAAACTCACGACGTCATAGTAAGCTTAGACTAAGCAACAAATAATGCGTCCGTTGTGTCGACTCTCGTTTGCTGGACCAGACCCTCGATGTGCCGCCGTGTGAAACTGCTGCTTATCTCAAGTACACTAGAGGCGGCTCCAGTTGTGGCGGCGCGGTCGGCTCCAGAGCGATACACGATTGCGACCTCCTAGCGTTTTGAAGATGCACAGCTGATGATGAAGAAGAAGCTGTGAGCGAACACTCATGCAGATTTCTCGCCATCTGAGCCGCTCGAAGTTTTCGTTCTAGTCGTCGTCGTCGCAGCCGTTTTGGTCTCATGAGCTCTGTTGTGCATCACTTGAGCATTCTGCGTTCGGGGGTGAAGTTAGTCATTGGCCTGAATATCTGTTCAACGGAAGGCAGCACTTGGCTGAGTCGACGGCAAACTAATTTCTGGATTGAAGTAAATCAAGTCCTCGAGTGCTCGCGCCTGCGCGCTCGCGCTGTAGCGAAACCGAAGCGCCGTGCTGCTAGCGACAAATAGTCGCCAGGCGCTAGGCGCTCGTCGCGCGCGAGCAATGGGGAAATCTGTGCGCGTTGGTGCCGCGCCCTCCATGAGAATCGAAGCGCGTCTTGCGCCAGTGTGGGGCACCTAGAGTATGGCTGAACAGGCGCCGAGGGCACACCGAGGCGCTCGACATGAGGGCCGCGCTGTTCCGCCATCGGAATGCCGAGGCTGAGCGGCGTCTTCCTTGTGGTCGTCGTCGCCGTCGTCGTTGTCGGCAGGATGTGTTTGACTCAAATTTGGCCAAGGGAATGCGTCAGCCTCGCTGACGTTCGTGCCCGGCAGACTAATGATGAGAGCGGGCGCTTGAGCTAAGAAAACATCGCTCGAGGCGCGACATCGGGCCGGCCGCCGCTCGCTGGCATGGGGAATTTCAATTACGGACATAGGCGGGCAATATCGATCCGTAGGGAAGTTGCAATATTTCTCTCGCGGCTCTAGTCGTGAGCGCGTGTCAGCGGGCCCGCGAGCTCTGTTCATATCTATCGCTGTTGTCTCGTCGTCACGCCGATCCTCACAGAGAAGGGCCGCCGCTCGCCGTCGGACGTCGGCGTTGGCTCAGGCAACAGTCGAATCGGTCGAAGCAGTCGCGCGGGCGTCCACAAACAGTGGGGGTCGTGCGAGCGAGCGCGTGCCTTCAAGGAACCGATTAAAGGTTAAGTCAGTAGGTGAGTCGCTGTGCGAGACCGGAGGCGAGCTCGAGAAGGCGATTGAACGGCGCCACATGTCCGGCCCGACTCTGTCCGGAGAGCGCGCGAAGAGCGAGCCACGCAGGCTTGAGGCCAGGCCGGCGAAGGCGCCGAGAGACATCGTGCAGTGAGCAAGGATACAGAGAGTCGAGCGTTTGGCGAGAGCGAACGAGCCCGCGATCAACGTCGACGGTGATAAACTGATACCCTCGCACGGGCCAGTGCAAGCCCGACCCCCGCCCACACTGCGCTCCGCTGACCGTAACCGCTCGGCGAACGCCCCTAGGCTCGGGTTACGCACTCGTCCGCCGACAAGACCCAAAGAAGCAGTTGGTTGAAGACTTTGAATGCGCACGAAGCGCCGAGATTTGTGTTGCCAAAAATGAGTGATAGAAAGAGTGTGCTGGCGAACCTCATGGTGGCCCGGCCCCACGAGAGCGCCACAGGCATGAGTGCCAACAATGAGAACAATCCCCCGGGTGGCGGCGGCCGGCGGAGTGCCACGAGCGCAACAAGTGGCTCGGTGCTGGGCAGCGCTGCCGGCAGACAGCACAAGCTCAAGCAGCGCTTCACTGTGGTGAGGAAGCTCGGCAAGGGCACTTATGGCAAGGTGCAGCTGGCCATCAACAAGGAGACCGGCCAGGAGGTGGCCATCAAGACCATCAAGAAGACCAAGATCGAGAACGAACAGGACTTGGAGCGGGTGCGGCGCGAGATCCAGATCATGTCCAGCATTGAGCATCCGCACATCATCCACATCTACGAGGTGTTCGAGAACAAGGATAAGATTGTGCTCATCATGCAGTACGCGCCAGGCGGCGAGCTCTACGAGTACCTGAGCCAGGCCAAGGTTCTGGACGAGCTGGAGGCGCGCCGCTTGTTCAGGCAAATCGCCACAGCCATCTACTATTGTCACAAGAACAAAATCTGCCACAGAGATCTCAAGCTGGAAAACATTCTATTGGACGAGAAGAACAACGCCAAGCTGGCCGACTTTGGCCTCTCGAATGTGTTCGACGCCAGCCACCGGCTGAGCACATTCTGCGGCTCGCCCCTCTACGCCTCGCCCGAGATCGTCCAGGGCTCGCCCTACGAGGGCCCCGAGGTCGACTGCTGGTCGCTGGGCGTGCTCCTCTACACGCTCGTCTACGGCGCCATGCCCTTCGACGGCAGCAACCTCAAGCGGCTGGTGAAGCAAATCAAGGAGGCGAGCTACTACGAGCCCAAGCAAAAGAGCCTCGCCTCGCCTCTGATCCGCAAGCTCCTGTGCGCGGACCCCGTGCGGCGCGCCACCATCTTCGACATCTGTCAAGACCCCTGGGTCAACAACCAGCCGAGCCCCTCATCGCTTCCACTCTCGCCCACGCCGGAAAACGCGCCCCTGCAGCAACAGCAGCAACAACAACAACACCAACACCAACCACAAACTCAAGCCCAGGCGCACACCTCGCTGTTGAAGGTGGCCCAGGACATGGCCAACCTGACGCCTGTGAGACTGGATATTTTGCTCGCTCTGGCGCACGCGCCGCCCACAGCGCCCGCGGTCGAGCTCGAGGCCACTCAGCTGAGGCCAGCGGAAACAGAGGCGCCCGGCGAGGTTTCGCAAAAAGCGGCCCGCATTCAGATGGACCAATTAGACGGCGCCATTTTGATGGTTGTGGACGAAGACCGAGCCAGCTCACCCGTGTCGAGCTATATTGTCCGTGATCTGGCCGCCGAGAGCGAGCGGGCGACTGCGAGCACTGCGGGAGGCAATGCAGCTCCGGGTAGGGGCGGACCTCCAGAGGCTATGAACTCGGAAGATGCGGATCTGGGCGCATCGGTGGGCCGAGAGATGGCGTCTGAGCAACATGAGATTGAGGAGGTCAAGCCGATGGACGTTCACGAGGACGCGCCCCAGTCGGGCGACGTCGGGAGCGATCAGCAAGGAGAAGATAAGAAGCCACAAGAGGTCGAGATGAGAGCCCAGGACGAGCACATTCAGGAAGTCGCAAAGGTGACAGAGATCTCGGCGAAGGTCGACGAGGTGAGCGCTCAAGAGTCGGGGCCTGAGATCGAGATGAGTCAAGAGGAATGTGTGCCAAAAGAGGCCCAAGTGGTCGACTCGGCGGAGATGCAGACGGGCTCAGTCACGAGCGTCAATCTTGAGCAGCCCGTGGAGACAGAAAAGGCGAATAGGGGCGAAGTAAAAGTCGAGAGCGAGTCGGAAAAGATCGCAATGGACAGGCCGGAAGTGTGCGACAGTAGAGTGGGGCCGTCGACGAGCGACCGCGAGGACGCGCCAAAGTCGAGCGAGTGCGCCGACTCGGAGTCTGCGCGGCCGAAGAAGGTGAAGAAGCGGGTGGTGGTGGTGAAGCGGCGCAAGAAGGTGGCCAAAGGCGACGAGAAGACCGCCGGCGACACCGAGGCCGCGACGAGCGACTGCGTCAAGAAGCCCAGTGCCAACGCAAAGAAGAACAGTCTCGGCGACACTGACGAGGAGTCGCGGCGAGACAACAGGCGCGCAAGTGCCAGTCCCACGCCCGGCAAGGTGCGCATCCCGGACACCTTCAGGCCGGAAGTGGCGCCAGCGGCGGCCGGGGCGAGCCGGGACGAGACGAGTGCGCTGGCGGCCAAGGTGACGCGGCGCCAGTCGGCGCTGATTGCAGATGTTTCGCAAAAATTGCTGCAACAGCAGCAGGGGGCGGCCAGTCAGAGCTCGCGCGAGATCGAGGCCGACCAGGCGCAGCTGGCCAATGTGCGGGTGTCGGACAAGAAGAACGAGCTCGAGCGTCGCACTTCACTGGCACAGCAGCAGGCGCAGGCCGTCAGCGTCAAGGAATCTCAGGTGCCCGCAAGTGATGTCGCCGCTAGCGACCAGAGCAATGATAAGAGTGGCCAGGCGGCGGCGCGGGCAGAGCGGAGGTCGCCCGAGCGAGCGGTGGGCAGGCGCGAGTCGGTGCGCTTGGTCGGCTCCGCGGGCGACACTGTTGTCTGTGTCGAGCCAGTGAATCTCGAGGAGCGGCGCACGACCAGTCAGCTGACGCGAGTTATGGCCCAGGCGGAGGGCGGCGGCGGGCGCCCAGATGCCGTCTCGGATCCACAGAGTTTGGGCGACAGACTAGAGCAGAGCGAAGAGCGCAGCGACTCTTTGGAGACCATTACGGCCGAGCGACCGGCGGCCGGCCAGCAACAGGCGAGCGTCCGCTCGAGCATGCAAATCAGCCTGGCGCCCTGCTTGCCAGGCGCCCGCTCGCCCGTGGCTGCGGCCTCGAGTGCGGAGGGCGCCGACCAGCAGCTCCAAGTGACCGGACCGGCGCCCATCGCCCGCAGCTACAAGAAGGTGACCTTCACGCGCGACGGCACCTGTGTCACGGAGACGGGCCGCATCTACTCGACCCAGGCCGACGACGGCACCGTGCGCCGCGTCCAGCGCAAGAGCAAGGTCACGCACTATCCGAGCGACCAGCCCGACACGCCCCTCCAGAGTTCGGGCTGCGCGCGAGAGGAGACCCACGAGGAGGTGGTTTATGAGGAGTCGGCGGGCGGCGGCGGCGGCGATGGTGCGGGGGCGAGCCTGTGGTCGGCGCTCGAGTCGGCGGGCAACTCGTCTGGCTTGTGGTCGTCGGCGCGCGGCCGCCGGCCTTTCGAGCGGCTCGTGATGCCGGCCGACGACTTGTTCGAACATAGCCAAGGCCAACTGGAGATCGGCGACGGCGACAGCAACCCGGATGAGGACGCGCACCTAGAGCAACTCGCCAGCATGAGCTCCTGCTCGTCGGGCTCCACCGACGTCTTCGACGACATCTTCGACACCTGGACGGGCGCCATGAGCATGTTCGCGCCGCGTAGACTCGCGCGCCACACGCCCTCGCCTCGGCTTCATCAGCAGCGCCAGCGCCAGGCGCCCATGTTCGCAGGCCCCTCTTCGCTGGCAGCCACTCCGCGGGCACACGAGCGCTGCGGCAGCGTGGAGCCCGCCACACTCTTTGGGCCCGCCGCCGGCCTCGACATCGACGACAACCACTCGCCACTGTTCCACCAAAACTACCCTCATCACGACCGCCTCGATAGCCAGCCACATCCGCGCCACCACCACCACGACCACCACCACCACCACCACCATCACCATCACCGCCGTCACCATCAGCCCGACCGACTCGGGCGCCGCTCACGCCGAGCGCGCAACTCGGGCGAGCTCAGCGGCTACGAGTCTGACGCCAACGACTCGTGGCGGCCCGCGTCCGCCACGCTGACCGGCGCGCGCTCCCACTTTGGCTCCACCCACTGGTTGCCGCGCGCCCACCTCGAGCCCGCACCGGAAGCGGACCCATTCGGGCGCCCGCATGCGGGAGACGACGAGCAGCTGGCGGCCGACGACGAGATGTTCGCGGGCCTGGATGAGTTCGCGGGCTCGCAGCTGTTGCGCGACCTTGAGCTCGAGCACGAGCGTTTGCGCCGCCGCATGGCCGCCGCGCGGCGCCACTTCTGGAAGGGCTCCACGCCGGCGCTCCACGAGATCCCCTCAGCCACGCCCCTGGAATCGTCCGCCGCCGGGTCGCCGCTCATCGGCGGCCTACTCCAGCGCCACCAGCAACGCTTGCGCTCGGGTTCCACCTCCTCGTCGCCGGGCGGCGGCGGAGAGGGCGGGGCCCGCGTGGTGACCACCGTTCACACGAGGCTGCAGCAGCAGCAGCAGCAGCAGGAACAGCAACAGCAACAACAGCCACAACCACACCCACAACCGGCGCGCTCCGAGTCGAGCGGCTCGGCGCAGGTGCAACTCAAGCGCTCCACACCGCTCGAGGCGGCGCCCACGCGCCGCAACACCGCCAGTCTGGCCGACATGTTGCCGCCGCGCACGACGCGCCACTCGACCAGTCGCACCTCAGTGATCTCGAGCCAGCTGGCCAACCTCCGGCTGGACGCCGACAACGAACAAGTTCCGCGCGCCGGAAGTCGACCGGCGCCCCCGCAGACCTCGGACCAAGTTGGCCGTCAGAGCCAGCGAAGTACGGCCAGCTTCATCGAGTTGAAGCGCAATGTGTCTAGCTCGTCTCTCGTGTCGCAGTTGCCAGTAGTGCAGCAGCAGCAACAACAACAACAACAACAACAACAACAGCGCCAAGAAACGCCCAACGAGACCGCCAACTGTCGCATCCAAAATTGGCTTCTGCAGCAGTCGGCGGGCAACCTGAGCTGTGTGTCGTCCGACTCGAAGAGCTCCACCTCGGACACACACACAAGTCACCGCCAGGCGTCGGCGCGGGCCCCCGACGCGCTGCCGCCCGCAGGCGCCAGGTCGCCTGCGCGGCCGCCCAGCCGGTCGCCGAGTCGCGGGGCGTCCGGCGCGGCTGTCAACTCTGTCAGCGTGCGCTCGAGCTCGTCGCACCTGAGTCTAGGCGGTGAGGGTGGCGCTGAGCAGCAGCTGGTGGACCGCAAAGTGGTCGAGTCGCGCCAGCTGAGCACTCACGAGACTGTCGAGTCGAAGCCCGACGGCGTCTCGAGCACCACCACGACCAGCACCAGGTCGACGGTGGTGAGGCAGCAGGCGAGCAGCTGCACCAGCGCCCAGATCAGCAGCCACTCGGGGCGCCAATTCGTCTTTCCCGCCGCCACCGCCACCGCCGACCAGTTCGACGTTGGGCAGCGTCTAGTGCAGAGCGAACAACAAACGACCACAACTACCAGCACCATGAGTAGTGTGGCGGCCAGAGGGACGCAACAGCGTCAGCAGCAAGTCTACACCTCCTCCTCCTCGTCCTCCTCGTCCACGCGTAGACTCGTGGAGGCCGGCCTACCTCAGCTGAGCACGGCACCCATCGGACTCGGCGCGGCTGAGCTCGGCTGGTTCCAGCCGTGCGAGCCCTTCCAGCAGCAGGACACGCACATGAGGGCGGCCTCATCTGCGGTGACCTCGATGGCGCCCACGGACGAGCTCGTCGACGAGTTCGACTCGCTCATGGGCTCCAACGCCGAGCTCGAGTCTCAGTCGTCGTCGTCGCTATTGGAGCAGTTGCGCGCGCGCGGCTACCGCTCAATGATCAACCAGCGGCTGGTGGGCTCCCAGTCGAGCACAGCCGAGCAACGCCACCAACAACAGCAACAGTCCAGTCACCAGCAGCATGTGAACAGCGCCGGCAACGTCATCACCACCTCGAGCACCTCCATAACGCTCAGCTCGTCGGGCGTGGGCGGGCTGGCGGCCACGGACACGGCCGGAAGTGGAGACGGTGGCGTCAATCTGGGCGCCTCGGGGAGCCGCGGGAGTGGGCCCTCGGGAGGCCAGCGGCCGGCGGGAGGTAAGTGTGAGCCGAGTGAGTGGTGTGTGCGCGTCGTCCCCGAGCTTTCTAAGTGAGCAGTGCGCTTCAGGCGAGCGCTCACTTTTCTTCCTATCCTTCATGTTCTCTCTTAATTTGTCGTGCCGCCAATGAGTTGAGTTCCCGAATCCCGAGGTTGTCTGTCGTCGAGTGTCGTTTGGATGGGCTGCGCTCGTGGAGCGCAGTGGTCGGCGTCGTGGTCGTGGCCATGGAGGTGCGCCCGCCTCGGATGTGGTGGAGATCCAAGAGCTACAACACATCAACCCAGGTGCAGTCAACCCAACATACGCACAACCACCACCACCACCAGCAGCACTACCGCA
>SNVD02009019.1:0-35359 GCA_013180625.2 Boswellia sacra | reverse complement strand
TTTCCCATTTATCCTCTTGGATTCTTTTCCAGTCATGGCAGTTAACATCTCATTTGGAGTAGTAACCATTGATATTTCTACCTCCATCAAAACCTTCGTCGTGGCTTCTCTATGGTTTTAGGATGAAATCAACAAGTCCCGAATGCCTGCATTTACTGGGGTTTTCTTCAATTGCTTGATGACTTGGTCTTCTTCTTCTTTGGTTTCTTCCTTGGCAACTTCTTTGCCCTTCTTGATTGGTTTTCCTTCTCTTTCTCATGGTAAAATCTACCACTCCTTGTCACTCCTTGGACATTCTCACTCTCACCCTTAAGTGTTTCTCCCTCACGTGTTTCTCCCTTAACTCTTACATCTTCCTCTTCATCACTACTAAAGTTAGCCCAAAAGTTTGGACGGATCTTAACTTTTGGGATGTTATCTCGTTTTCCCATAACTCTCACTTCTTTACACCTTCTAGGTAAACTCTCTCTTCTCACAAGGCTCTCAATACACTTCCTTTTTCTAGCTTTTTTATCCTCCTTCACCTTGTGCCTTCTAGGTGGTGGGCCTCTCCTACCCCATTTTCTAGCTATTAACTTCTTCCCAAAGGCACTTGATGGCCTAGACTTCTTTCTGGCAGAGGTCCGTTCTTCTTCCATATCTACTTCTTCTTCTTTTTCTTGTTCTTCTTCCTTACGGTCATTGAGGCACACAAATTTGACCTCTAGGCTTTGCTTGACTCCTTTTATTGCAATGTTGGTCCATCCACCCTTCTTGGTGAAAATATGGGTTGCCAAAGAAATAGGCTCATCTTCTGCCCTTTCAATGATCTCTTTGGACTTTTCTTCTCTAGGCTTTTCCATCTTGGGCTTCTTCTTTGTGGCCACCTTTCTAGTGGACCCTTCTTATTGTTCAAGCTTGGAGTTCTACCTTCTATTGGCTCTATCGGCCCTATTATATCTACTTTCTTGAGAAGAACTCATAACTTGCTCCTTGGTTAAGCCTGACTCGATCATGTTGGCCATTGGAGGTGGTACCCGATTGTAATTAGGTAGCAGATTGCTTCTCATGTTGGGCTCATGTGTCTCTGGATTTGGAATCTGGCCTTTATTGACCAAATCTTGGATCTCATGGTAGAGAAGAGTGCAATCATCAGTCTTATGTCCAGTCACTTGGTGGAACTCACCGTCCTCGTGATGCCTCTAATTCCTTGGTAGTGGATTTGGAAGCTCTCTTAGTGGAAATGGTTGCAAGATCCCCTCAACTCTCAATCTTGTAAAGATTTTTGACAAAGATCTTCCCAAACGACTGAATTTTCTTTGCTGGGCGATTGCTTTTACCTCAACATGCTTCGTGCTAGACCCACTAGCTTGATGATACTGCCCCTGATTTCTTCTAGGTAGCTATTGTTGCTTCTCTTCTGCCTAGCCTCCAAATCTTCTATTTGGATGCCTGAATCATATAAGCCTTTAAAGGTTTTGATTGGAAAGCCCGCAATCTATCACAGATTAAGCCATGAGCTCCATTGATCATCATACGAACTTGGTCCTTCTCTGTAGGCCTCATGGTCATCTTGGTAGCTTTGGCTCTCCAACGGACCAAGTATTCTGAAAAAGTCACATTAGGCTTCTGGCAAGTAGTTTTCAAATCCCTCAAGGTTACCCCCAATTGGATATTATGACAGTACTAGCCTACAAACTATTCAGATAACTCCTCCCAATCTTCTTAGACTCTTTTTGGGGAGATCACGGTACCATACTACCTTACCATCTTCTAGGGATGGCATTAAGTACTTTAAGGTGTACTGCTATGACAAAGGAGTGGTGGCCATGATAGCTACATATTGTCTCAAGTGTGTCTTTGGATTGCCATCTTCATTGAACTTGGGCAAGTTTGGTAAGCGAAACTTCGGAGGAAAATCATTGTCCTTTCTTTTCTAAGACGTATTGGACTTTCTCCATGTCTTTGGCCAATTGCCTAACTGATTGAGGTTCATCTTCCTTGGCTGGGCCTTTCCCCCTATCTCTACATTGGCAGTTGGTTCATGCGGCTCAACTTATTTTAGAGTGCTTCAATGAGTTGGAGTACTATGTAAGCTCTCAATTAGACCATCTCTTGGTTGTTGTTGTTCGATACGGTCATTTCAGCAACTGGTTCTTCTTGTCTTATTAAACAGTCACCTCACCTAATCCAAGCTATGATGGCTATTAAACAAAGGTGTTAACACCATGCATGTATGCGTGATATGATGCATGCTCATACAATGGTGTAGACACACTTTCAACCTTCCAACTTTATTTCTCCCACACACGTGAAGTCTTGTCTCTTTATCTAGGATTTTTGGCCGCATTTCCAGGCCATCATCAAGGGATATGGGAATGTCATATTCTCTCACCTAATTCTAACATACAAGTCAGTGTTGGACTCTCCATTATTATCACAATATGGTTTCTAGACGACATGATAACCTTAACTTATGACACATGTCCCAATTTTATTCTTATGGGTGACTTGACATGTGGCATTCGTTCATGGCTGACACATCCGAAAAAAGGATTGTCTCCCAAGTATAGGAGTGTTAAAGTAATAAACCCGGTAAGACCGGGGTCGATCCACAAGGAAGGAGATTTTAGCGCTACAAATTATAAGCTAAGCAAATACGATATGATGATTCAAAGATATGACAAGATAATATCAACAATAGATCAAAATAATTAAAATTCGCAAGAAATTAACACAATAATAATGATAGCTAAGGTTAGGGGATCCGCCCTTGATATTTCAAATAAGGGTAAACAACCCGTTTTAGTTATATGAATTATATTTGCTTCGTTACCAATATTTATACCACTTCTTGTAAATGGGTTCAAGCATCCAATTTGCCAATCTCCATATGTCTATAACAAATCAAGATTTTTAACTAGATTTGTATCGGTAAGGAAGAACCATACAACATCTAGAAAGGATTCAAGCATTTGATATGCCAAGGATTGTCGACAATGGATCAAGATCTCCACTTTATGAGTGGTGTCAAGATTGATTACGAAAATAAATATAAATCATATAAAATAAACAATATTATGACAATCGAGTACATATCGAAGGGTTAGAGAATCTTTACTCTCACATCAAAGGTTTCACCCTTTCACCTTAGCAAGAGAGAAATTAGAAAGACATTATAAGAGAAAGAACACAATTTGCAAGGAAAAGGAAATTCATTAATAACATTAAAACACAAGAGAGAAACACAATACAAGATCCCAGCCAAGGCCGAGATATTCCAGCCAAGGCCAATATGCCCTAATGGGTCACAAGACACCTCTATTTATAGATACATTCAGGGGTAAACTTGTCAAATTATAAAGGAATAATTGTCAAATATTAGATGCACCAACTTTGACAATTGGGGTAATTAGGTGAACCGACTTTAAACACCAATTTTAACATTGAATTTTTGAGAATTTTAATCACATTCTTCATGAAAGTCATAGATATCTCTCTCATCTTTCTAGAACATCTTGATTCATACCATTTGGATACGTATTCTGAGAGATATGGTCAAAATACTGAGGCATTGTCAGGCTGGGTCGAAACTGCAGATGGGTTCACTTCAAGCCCATTTTTGGTCCACTAAGATCCCAAATTTGATGATACTTCTGAAATACAATCTTGTAGATAATTTAATCAGCTTTCCAAAACATTAAGATTTACACCATTCAGATCTATAAATAGAGAGTTATACCCATTTTACCGAACCTGTAACAAAACCAAAATTAAGAGGAAGTTAATTCCAAAGATGCAAAGACTACAAATATGCTTAAGTTGAGGAATTTAATGACACTATTAATGCAATATGATGAACTAAGCTCTTATTAAACATACATATTTAAGTGTTCATCAATGGCTGCATGAGGTTTGAGTCGATGTTATTCTAATCATAGGGAATTTACATCCCTAGACAGGCATTTTAACATGGGGTTTGCACATTCATCCTATTGAAAATTTCTAGATTCATCTATATAGGCTTAAGTTCCAAAGGTCCAATGATCTGGGCTCTTTCAAGCGAGAGATATCCCCTAGGGTCGGTGTCCTTTTACACCAAATCAATGGTACATGCTCAACAGTGGTGACTCCAACATGAGTCATCTAAGGGTTGAATGGAGCCAAAGACTTCTTATGCCAATGCCATACGACTAATTTAGGTAGTTCATGCTCATTGTATGCAAAGTGTAGAGATGCAAGGACTCAAAATATCAACATGAGGTTTTAAAATTTGGCATCCTAATTGGAATAAACTTCTCTTATGCCCAGTGGAGTCACCACTATGAATGGGGCTTTCATCTCGCCAAAGCGTTTGCGACCACGACACGGTATCAAAGCCTTTTTCGAGACTTAAAGGAACATAAGCGAGCCATGGGCACGTCTAGAGAAATGCAGTTACCGCCCAATTCTTTAATTGGGACTGAATGGGGGCAATCTGATCCCTTACTTCAGGACCTAAACTACCCTTATCCTTTTAGAGATGGGTTCGAGAGGTTAGGTACAGGCCATTCGCCTCACTGGGATCAAAATCCAGCCTCTACTAGGGTATACCAAATTAGAATAACTTATGTTGCTATATGGTCTACCTAAGTAGTTCATTTTACACACATTTTCCTTTTTGTCTTCATTAAACATGTGAGGTGATTATCATTCAAAGCAATTGTATATTTATACATATAAAGTGGGAGGAGAATAGATTACATTTCCTTCAAACTTGGGAGAAGGGGAAGAGGATTACAACAATTGTTCTTCAATAGTGAAGTAATTTTACTTTAAATACTTCAAAAATATTCCATACATTCATAAAAGAAATCATATATTCTAATATCAAATTTAAACAATCACTTGGACACTCAATCGATAATGAATTCCTCACCACTATATGTGAGTCTATTCAATGCCTACCAAGCCTCTTTCATGGCATTATTCAAACATGTATTCAATTTCTTTAAGTGATGGTCCCTCATCACCAATGTGAGTCCGCCACCACTGTATGTCATCATACAATTAAACATGGTATATTCCTACATGTGTTCATATCAATCAATTAGCATTCTAACTAAAGTCATAATCTAGAATCATGGCACTTTGACCTAAATTTGATAATTCTATCAGGGTAATCTGACCTATTGCTATTCTAGCGTAATTCATATCAATGTACAAGGAATTATGGAATTATTAGCCAAAACATGTTTATCATGGCATATTCTAGCTTACTTCAAGCAGTCATGGTAAAACAAGGCTATTTTACCCTAATCGAGCATTCAAAGGGCAATTAAGGCAATTCACACCTATTCTATGCTATTTCCTAGCATACTTCAAAGCACTCATAAGTTTTCCTACCATGATTCCATTCATGTGCTCTTAAGCCTGATTCTAGATGTGCTTTTAGGAATGATTCTAAGCATTCGCGAAGAAAATAAATTTCTAATTATGATTCTAATAAAGAAAGGAAAGCGGACTTACCTCAATACGCATTTCTACCTTGCAAATAAACAAAAGCTTAACATTTCATAAGACCCCTAAACATACTTCTAAGCATTAAAATAAAACCTAAATATGCTTATTATAAGCATAAACAAGCCTAAACATGATTATTCTAAAGTAAGAAAAATGAAGAGGAAATAAGGAGGGAGAAGAGAGAACTGCTATCAAGACATACCCTTTTCGAGTTTAGAGCAATATAAGATGCCCAAAAAATATTAGAGTAGAAAATACTTATTCAATTCCCAAGCATGTCTTCAATGGGGAGAAGAGAGGATTTCTAGATGTGTTAGAAGTGAGGAGGGGGGCTGTTTATATAGGAGAGGACTGAGGGTGAAAAAGGTAGAAGAGAATCAAATATGGAAGATTTCTAATGAAAATTTCCATCTTTGACTGGACGAAACCAAGCAGCTATTGGCAGACTGGCAACTGGCACTTTGATAGTCCATCAACTATTGGCTAATAGCAAGTCGGTACTCTGACAATCAGCCAGACCTTTATATTTTACCACTTTTTAGTGTAATGCCTTATGAGCTTTGTCTGTTCAATCGCATGTAACTTTTCATGTTCAACTCTGATTCGCAGTCTGTAAATTTTCTGAAAACTAGACATTTGTAACTTCAAAATGGTATTTGACTCATCACCAGATTCCTCTTCGATTAATTTTTGTGATTTTTTTTATTCATGTGTGTGTTCGAGACTCTTGATTGATTCCTTCTCACCCCTTTCTTTTGCTTCCATGGGCATTTCGATCAATTTCATTGCCCAAGATTCATCCTTATTTCCTCATTGGGCCTTAAAATCCAATGTTTACATGTGTCTCTTCAAAAGTAAGGAGGAGAGGGTTTATACAGTTGAAGGGTGCAAGTGAAAAAGGAAGGAAAAATCAAATATGGAAGGTTCTAAACAAAATTTTTTAATTATGCATGGACAACAGTCGGCCGACTGTTGAAAGATCGCTGGTTGGCACTTTAACAACCAGTCAACTATTGTCAGATAGTCATCGACACTTTGACATCCGACTGGCTATTAGTAGAAAGTCGGTCGATCATTGCCCACCGGACCCTTCAATTTTGTATTTTTTTCAATGTAGTCATTTTTTACCTTCATCCATTTGATCAAATGTAACTCTTTGATTTGTGATCCGTAAAATTTTATGAAAACTAGATATCTGTATCTTCACAATGGTAAAAGATTCATCACTAGATTCCTCCTAGATTAATTTTTGTGATTTTTTGAAATCATTGTCAGTTTTTGGGACTATTGGTCGATTTCTTCTCATCTTTCTTCTTTTACTTCTAAGGATATTTTGGTCATTTTTATTGCTCGACATTCACGTTCATTTTATCATCGAGCCTAAAAAATCTATTGTCTATAGCTTTCCCCCTACTTTGGATAAGTTTATGAGACATAAAGATCGACAAAGTATGTCTGCTTCATCCCTCCTTCTTCCATCTTTACATCTTCGCCTTAATTTGCATTTTGTCATACTTCTCATCATCTGCTTTCCTCTTCAATTCCTACGAAAGTGGTGTGTCCAATAAAGGGCTAAGGTGCCCATTCGAGGTCTAATATGCCCACTCGAGGGCTGATGTGCCCATCCAAGGGTTGGTATGGCCACATAAGGGCTAAACTACCCATTCGATGGCTAAAAAGCATCCTTATGATGCTCTAATAAAACACTCCTTAGTGCACCTACTTCTTAGGGTTTCTAACACTTTTCAATGCACCTACTTCTTAGGGTTTCTAACACTTTTCAGTGCACCTACTTCTTAGGGTTTCTAACACTCTTCAATGCTCCTATTCTAAAAGCTTTGAACACTCTTAAGGGTGACAACTTCTTGGGTTTTCAACACTATTTGGTGCTCTTGTTCTTGCGCTTAAAACATTCTTAGGTGCACCTACTTCTTAGGGCTTGTGCCTATTCTAAGGATCTAAAATGCTCTTAAGTGCAGATACTTCTTAGGGTTTCCTTCTAATGAATGCCCATTAGGAAAACATCTATCTTGCACTACTTCACGATCTTTAGACCTTTTCATTCTTCATGCTTTCAGTTAAGTACTCTCCATTCTTCTTTGATCTCTTCAGACTTTGCATTCATTAGGTTTCATGCCCCTCTTCTAAGTATTCTTCTTTTTCTTGATTTCTTCTAGTCCACTGGGAAAAATTCTCGATTCGCTATGCTTGAACATTCTTTGTTCTTGATCTTTTTAGATTTTGCAATCATAGGATCCTTCACCAAGGAATTCTTATCACGCGATTGATTATTGGATTCATTGAGGATTCTTCCATTGTCTTTGAAAATTCTTGCAAAATCATCAAACATCTCCTGATGATTTCAAATTACCTCAAAGTTCTTACCTTTTTCGTTGCATTCTTTAACAAAATGCTTAGAGTATTAGGAGGAATTCTTCCATGTGAATAGGTCGAAGGATTCTATCAGCTGATGTTACTCTTCTTTCCTTGTGAGTTGCCAAGCTATTGCCATGGCTGCGTGCTTGTCACCGGTATATCTCAAAATTTTTTCGATGTCTTAAGGTCGATGTAGATTTTTCTTTTCTTTTTCGTTTTTCTCTTTTTTTCTTCTTCCCTCTTATTTTCTTTTTCTCTCTCTTCCTTCTCTCTCTCCTTTTCTTTTTCTCCTTCTTCTTTCTCTTTCTTCTTTTCATTTTCTCTATTTTTTCTTGTTTCTTTTCTATCTTTCTTTCTTGTCTTCTTTCTTTTATTTCTTTCTTTCTTTTACGTTTTTACCCCTCATTAAAGGAATAACTGATCAGCTGTTGACCAACAACTGCACGAGATCTAACTATAGATCAATGGTCAAGCAATAGCCGCCTAACGGTCTAACTATCGGCCAGCAGCGAAGGGTTTATATAAGGACCCTTCACCTTCCTCTGCTTACTCACACGCCATTTCTTTGTTTTTCATTCTATTCGCCTTTCGTTTCTCCTATGTGCTTGTCTCGACTTCCTCTTTCCAATGGCGAGTCATCGAGTCCATCTTGACTTTAATGGAAGAGATATGGTTTGGAAATCGACATCGAAGGATCTTCCAAGAGATCAAGAGGTGAATGTCGTCTATGACATGAATACCCACACGATCACCCAAGTTTGCACTCTTCTTCATTCTTTAGTCTTCTATTTTCTAGGAACTTTTCTAGACATGTACTCATGTAGAGACTTCTATAAGAACAAGATGTGCGAGTCATTTTTTGAAGCCCATGCTTAGTTCTTAGAAATAGATAATAATGTTGTTAGAAACAGGATTATTGATATGGGCTTCTATGAGTTTATTACTTGTCTTCCATATGCTCCTTGGTACATCAATCATCAAGCACTAGCTGCTCTATGTGAGATGTGGATGGACATGACCAATACTTTCCATCTTCTAGTTGGCAAGATAACTATCACACCATTCGACATGGCTGCTCTAAATGACCTTCCATATGGTATGGAGGTCATACGCATTGATACTTGTATGACAAATTCAAGGGATCAATAAAATTTGGTTTACCAGCTTCTGGGGTGTATGTGAAGATCGAGAACAACATCGTGATTCGGTGTACTACATCATACAAATATTGGAGTAGGAGATTAAACCTAACTTTAGTCAAGGTGGATCAGTACATATGTAGCTTCATCGTGCATCTCCTCAGTTCAAAGCTTTTTGCTGACGCATCAAACACTACCTTTTTGGCCCTACTTCTTTCCCTCTGAAATCTCGATCAAGTGAGGACTTCTGGTTAGGGCTGTGTTACTCTTGGCTAGCTGTACTTTGGTTTGAACCGTGCTTGCTGAGGTGTTACCACGATAACTGGTTTTGCTCTTCTTCTTGAGGTAATTTCTTTCCTTTTATACACCTTCATGTTTTGTCTACATGAATTCCATTTCTGATTTTGTCTTGTGTATAATAGATGTGGGTCTATGAGTTAAGAGTTCTATCTTCCCCACTTCCTATTTGTTAGGACTTTTCTTTTCCATAGATGAAAAGGTGGGTTGCATACCGTGTAGAGCTGAAGAGATCTCATGAGTTGGACTTCTTTCATGATTACATTCACACGATGACCTGGGACAAGGTAAAAGATGTTTCAGTCAATATTTCATTTAGATCACAATCTCACCATAATTTTATTCTTTATATATTAGTTTTGAGTGGTGGGGGCCTGCAGAGGGCTAGTCGACTGCTATGAGAGTTGCCTCCCCATTCGTCAACTATCGCATCTTTATAGATTAGTTTCAATCAGCATTTCATTTAGATCATAGTCTCACCATATTTCTATTCTCCCATGTGTTGATAGCATGATATGGTATTTAGATTACAGCATTTGGGATTGATTCGAAGGCCTATAGCATCATCTGATTCCACCTTCTTTACCAGTCCTAATGATAGACACAACTGATTTGTCTACGAAGCCAAATGTGTCAGATTACACAGCTGGGATTCACTTGAGCGAGATTGAGTTCCCAGTGATGATTATTTCTAATGTTGATTAGGCTCGATCTACATTACTCTATACTAGGCCAAGTCGATCTGCTAATGAGATTCCTCATCCCTACTAGTGTTGCCCATGGTTCTTCCAATCGTACTGGTAGTTTTCCTACCCATCGCAGGAAGAGGTCGAGGGTTTCTTTTCCTGGTGCTTGCACACTGCCCTTCGTGCTGCCACTACTGAGTAGTCATGTCCACCTCCAGACCCTATAGCTACTCCAGCTATTCTAGCTAGTCACATGATTGGCGACCTCCAAGCCAACCCCAGCAATGTAGTCTACACGTATGATGCCAGTGGATAGATTAGCAATCATGTGATCACTAAGGATCTGACCATGCCTATTCCTTTTGTTCCTCACGATACTACTCTAGTAAGTCTTCTGACTATTTATTCTTGAAGTTTCCTATTATTCTTCAAATATTTGATAGTCATAAAACATGCAATGCAGTAGAGGTACCACAATCTTCCATGGAGTGTCTTTTGGATGTAAGCTACTTCCCACGGATACGTCTTGTAGATGTCTCTCAAATATTAGGTAAAGCACTACTTTACGTTTCATGTATGCATGATTTCTATCTTAATAATCTTTCAAACTATATGCTTCTTGCTTGGATTAGACAAGTTGTCAAGAGAATGTTCGTTTGGAGCGAGAGATCGAGCGCCATTAGGCTTAGGTTGCTACCTTCTCTGTTGATAATGATGATGATGGTGATGAGTGAGAGTTGTCACCATTAGCTTCCTTCATGTTGATTTCTTTCCTTTGTTCATTTTGCTTCTATGTATGAACGTCTATATTTCAATTTTTCATGATGTATAATCAAGGCAATCAGTTATATGAACAAGTTTTAAAAATTTAGTGAAACTTTTCTATTTTCAGCTTCGTACATTGCTTCTTAAACTGTCCATATTTTGATAAATTTACATCCAAAATTGTTCAAATTTGTTTCTACATCATCATTTATTCAATTCTAAATAAAATTACAAAATCTGGAAGTCACACGCTAAAAAATGCTCATCGATACGCATCCCAAAAGCCGAAAAACGTGCGAAATAATGAATTAGAATTATAGGCTTTTTGCCCTACCCACTGCCGACCAGCTATAATGCAACCGTCGACTGACGGTCAGACAGTTGGCCAATAGTCCTTTGACTACCTACCAGTGGTCTTCCCTCCTCTTACCTTTTCTGCTTTTTTTCTTGCACTACTTAACAGTTGCTTTCCTACATTGTTTCTTCACACCTCCTCCCGCTTCCTCCTCTTGTTTATAGAATATTTTTTCACGCATCTCAACGTATCTTTGTGCTTTTCAACATGTCTAAGGTTTCTCTCAAGACTTCCCAGCCTCAACTGAAGCTTCAAAAGGATGACAACTAGAAGTGACTCAAATCCAGCGGTCTATATAGTATGGAATTCCTTTGATATGTGAAGCTTGATGTTCCTTTTCTTAAGGAATGCACAAACTTCTAGGGTCTTCATGATCACATCTTTTGCTTCAATAGGCCAGAGCTTTGCCCCTGGTACGAGAAATTCTCTGCCATACTCAGTTTTCATTCGCCCAACTCTGAGAGCATCATTCTGCCTACTGTTAAGATGCCATCGATATCTGATCTTGCCAACTTCTTCAACTTTTCGATTCCGACCACGGGCATTCACACTAAAAGTGGTAGAGTGACATTGATCTCCACCATGCCTTTACTTGAGATGATGGATACGACCTCCTACGGTTGGGTTTGCCTTCTTCAGTTTTACATTCTTGCACAGTTTCTACTTGTTTCACCACACGATCTTGGAGATCCACATCTTGTGACTATCGTTCCTTACATTGGACCCGATTCCATAACAGTTCTCTTGATTCTATCTAAGACATTGATCAGACTGGATCAAGTCAATATTGATCCAAATCAGAGGTTTAGTGGAAGTCTTGTACTACTTCAAGTATCTTTATTTTAACCCTAATTTTCGCCTACGTCATCCTTTTGGGTTTTGACTTAGCGAGTTCATTTTTGCTCTTCCTTCTTTTTTTATACGCTCTAGTTTTTGCCTAAGCCGCCCTTTTGGGCTTTCGACTTAGCGAACCCACCTAACCTTTGCCTGAGCCACCCTTTTAGGGTTTTGAACTCAGCAAGCTTTTCCTTTTCTGTTTTTTTTCTTTGAACTAACTTTTGCCTAAGTTGCCCTTTTCAGGTTTTTAACTTAGTGGGCTTGTCTTAATTTTTGCCTAAGGCACCTTTTCAGGTTTTTTACTTAGCAGGCTTTTTATTATTTTTCTTTCTTTTATTTCTTCTTTTTTCAGATTTGGTTACAAGAAAGGCTATCTATTACAGCAATGCCTGAAGGGGATATTCCCTGTTATAGCCCTTCACTTCATACAAGGAGGAGACTTCAGAGATCTTCTTGGGTCGACTGGCTCCAACTCATTTTGGATACTCAGATACGTTGGCACTGTCCATGGTCGAGGCTAGAACATGTGATAGTTGAGACTTATGTCACATGTGCGCCTTTTGCAGGTTTCACCCACAGTTCATTCTATGATCTTCTAGACTGCATCGATAGTATGGACTTAAGTAGAGGATCTTGGATTCACCGATTGCATTCAGTCCTGGTAGATTGCTTGCTCATTATCTGAAGCATGTGAAGGATTCTTGGCTACATCAGACCATCGAGAAGAATCTGTTCCATGATCCTCATTTTGAGATAGATGACCGATACAAGGACTAGGTGATCTTCTAGGCTGCTATTCCTGATCCTACTATTCGAGCCAGACAGTGCCATGAGCGATATGGCCAACCTATTCGTAGTCCATCGACGAGCCAGAGACGACATTGATAGTTTCATTGCTACCTTAGATGTTAGATACTTTCCTTTTATTATCATGCAAAATAATAAGACATTTCAAAGGCATATTTGTTTCTGAACAATTTCATTTCATTAACGAAAGTACAATTGTTTATTCTTCGAACAATATGTGCACAATGAGACAACTCCTATCATTAATTAGGCATTTATGGTTTTCTAATTAATTATTTTTTCTTCTCACACTTTTCTTTTTCCCATATAATATTTGTTCAACTTGTCCATGTTGATGGACTTAGTGAACTCAATTCCTTCCATGTCTGATAAAATGATAGCTCTGCCGGATATGACTTTCATCATAATGAATGGGCCCTCCTAGTTGGCCTTGAATTTCCCTCTCGGATCAAATACTACTGACTTAGCTTGTTCAAGGACTAATTCCCTTTTTTGATCTTCCTTGCCTTTATTCTCTTGCTAAAGGCTTAAGCAATCCGCCTCTGGTACAACTGCATGTGATATCTGGCTTTCATTCTTTTCTCATCATTCAAGGCCAACTGTTCACAATATTGTGAACCCACTTTCCTTCCGGCATTTTTACTTCCATCAAAACTCTTGCTAATTTCATTTCTATCTCAATTAGTAGGACTACTTCTGAACCATACACCAACGAGAAGGGCATTATACTTGTCAAACTTTTGGGTGTTGTTCTATAACCCCATAACACAAACAACAGCTTCTTCGCCCAATCTTTGTATGTGTGCATAATCTTGGCCAACATCTTATTGATGCTCTTATTGGCTGCTTCTATTGCTCTATTTGCTTGTGGCCAATACAGAGATGACTTATGGTGTTCAATCCCATACTTCTCAAATAAGGCTTTTTTCTCATCTTAGAAATAAACCCCATTGTCAGTCATAACGTGATGTGGCACTCCAAATCTGCATAGGATATTCTTTTTAACGAAGTTCACTACTTGCTTTGCCCCCAGTTTGCTATAGGACATAGCTTCTATCAATTTGGTGAAGTAGGAATCGCCAACACCACATATCTATGCCCATTAGAAGCTGACGGCCTTATCTCACCTATAATTTCAATCCCCCATGCTACAAAGGGCCACAGTGCCATCATTCCTTGTAACTCCAAGGGTGGCTGGTGAGTCAAATTTCCATTGATTTGGCACTGGTGACATCTCTTTACAAATTGGACACAATCTTTCTCTATGGTTAGCCAATAAAAGCCTTGTCTCATTATCTTATTCACAAGCATTAGTCCATTCATGTTGGCCCACATACATTACTATGGATTTCTTCTATATGACTTCTAGCGTCTTTCTTATCAACACATCTCAATTGCATCCCTTCTGGCATTCTTTTGTACATCACTCCTTGATGACAAGTAAACTGCTGGGCCAATCTTTGCAATACAACCCTATCTTCCTCGTTGGCCTTATCTGGCCAAATCCTCTCTAATCTCTTCAAATCATAGAACCATGGCTTCTCATCCACTTCGACTTCCATTATTTGTGGTTCCATGTAACAATGCTTGTGCCATCATGGTTGGTCACTCTCAAGTACTCACCCCAAACTGATGCCCAAGAAGCTAGAGGGTCAGTCCTTTGGTTCTCATTTCCCAAAATATGAGTGAAAGTACATTACTTTAACCTCCCAATCAAACTTCTAATGTGCTTGAGGTAAGGTTTCAACCTTTCTTCCCTTAAATCTCAATCTTTGTTGGCTTTAGAGATGACTAGTTTCAAACTCCCAACACTTCTATTTCATCAATACCCTTGCAATCACAACTTTCAACCCAAAGGCGCAGGCTTCGTACTCAACCATATTATTGGCGACTCTAAACTCTAGCTACTTAGCAAAAGGGATGACTTCTTCAATTGGTGATATCAAAATAACTCCTATTCCACCACCGTTTCTATTGATAGCTTTGTCAAAGAACATTCTCCATCCTACTATTGAGATTACCCCAGATGTGCATGTGGGAAATCCAACTCCCATGTTTTATCATCGTTGACCACATTCATGGGCAAAAACTCTATTGCTACTCTTCCTTTTAGCACCTTCTTAGTGACATACTTGATGTCAAATTCTAACAGTTGAACTAGCCATTGTGCTAGTTTGCCCGCCAAAGATGCTGCTTTATAAAGATACTTCATTGGATCCTCCTTTAAAACAACCTTAATCTTATAAGATTGAAAATAATGCCTTAACTTCTTCAAAAGCCATAGCATGGCTAAGCCTGTGTTCTCCACGTAGCTATACTTTGTCTCGCATGGCAACAACTTCTTGCTAAGATAATAAAAAGCATGTTCTACACCATTCTCATCCTCTTGTGCTAGCATAGCACCTATAGCCTAACTCTCAAGGGCCAAGTAGAGAATTAGATTCTTGCCCGGTTTTGGCAGTCTCAAAACTGACGAATTCTACAAGTACTTCTTAATCTTCTCAAATGCTTCTTGGCACTGATCATGCCATATCACTGGCTGATCTTTCTTTAGGAGCCTGAAAATTGGTGCGCAAACTATTATCAATTTGGTAATAAACCAACTAATGTCTTGGATCTTCCCTAGAAACCCTTAAACTTCTTTTTCGATCTTTGGTGATAGCATCTCCATAATTGTCTTAACCTTGTCAAGATCTACTTTTATCCACTTCCTGCCAACTACAAGCACCAACAGCTTCCTTAAGGTGACTCCAGAGGCATACTTTTTTGGATTAAGCGATTGCTTATACTTCTTGGCCCTATCTATGTATTTGTTTAAAGCTTCAAATTGACCTTCTCGAGTTTCGGATTTCACCAGCATATCATCATAGACTTCTATCTCTTTATGCACCATATCATGAAACAATGTCATTGCCATTTTGTTGGCAAGTCACCCCTGCATTCTTTAACTCAAAGGGCATTACCTTGTAATAGTAGGTTCCCCACTCGATAATGAATGTCGTTTTCATCCTATCTTCGATGGCCATCATTATCTGGTTGTACTCAGAAAACACATCTACAAAGGAAAACATTACAGTGGCAAAGGAAAATCATCCTTCGGCGAGGCTTTATTCAAGTCTTAGAAATCAACACACATTTGGACCCTTACATCCTTCTTTGGCACTAGCACAATGTTGGATAACCATTATGCTTGACCGATTTCATGTGCGGATACGTCAGAATCATGTGCTTAGCAATATTCTATTGATTCTAGGCATGTCATCATAGGACCAAGTGAAGACTTCTTCATGTTTCTTTAATAATTTTTCAAAATTTTATCTTTCTTTGAGGGTTATATCAACTGCAATGCATATGTTCTTGGGTTTTCCAAATGTACAAAGATTAATGTCATGAGTTTGAATGATGCTGATGTCAAATGTGCTAGCGAAATGGAAATTATCATGCACAATGCCATTAGGATGGACGTCAAACAAATAAGCAAAACTGTTCTTTATTGCCTTAAATTTTTAACTATATACAATGTCCTCTTCTTCAAGCCAGGAATAAATACATGCTCATAGTAGATATCCTTGATCCCTTCTTCGACAAAGGCAATAAGGTCAACGGACAAATCGTTTAGCAGTTATAGAAGCTTCTCTTTCTTGATCTTTATGTCCATTGTTACCTTTCCAGTGGATCCCTCTTGTTGCTCAAGCTTAGACTTCTCCCTTCTTTTGGTTCTCTCAACCCTCCTTGATCCTCTCTTTTCTTCAAAAGAATTCATCACTTCTTCCTCAGTCAAGCCCGACCTAATCATGTTCGTCATTGGTATAGGTACTTAATTGTAGTTAGGTAGTGGATTACTTCTTATGTTAGGCTCTTCTAGCTTTGGATCAGGAATTTTGCCCTTGTCTATCAAGTCTTAAATGTCATGGTGAAGACGAGTGCAATCGTTAGTCTTATGACCGATTACTTGGTGAAATTCACACTTCTTGTGATGCCTCCAATTCCTTGGCAATGGACTTGGAAGCTCTCTCGATGGTAGTGGCTGCAAGATCCCTTCCGCTATCAATCGTGCAAAGATCTTTGATAATGGTCTTCCCAAATGACTGAACTTCCTTTGTTGAGCTACTACTTTCACCTCAACATTCTTCATGGCAGATCCACTAGCTTGGTGGTATTGCCCCTGATTTCTTCTAGGGTAACTATTATTTCTTCTTTTCTACCCGGTCTCCAAATCTTCTATTTTGATGCCCGGATTATACAAGCCTTCTAAGTTTTTAATTGGAAAGCCTACCATTCTATCATTGATGAAGGCATGGGCTCTATTGATCACCATATAGATTTAGTCCTTCACTATAGGTGTCGTAGTCATCTTGGCAACTTTGGCCTTGCAATGGACTACGTACTCCGAAAAGGTCTCATTGGGCTTCTAGCGATTAGTTTTCAAATCCTTCAAGGTTATCCCTAGTTAGGTATCATGGCAGTACTAATCTACAAAATGTTCAAAAAGCTCCTCCTAATCTTCTCGAACTCTTTTGGAAAGATCATGGTACTATACTACCACATCATCTTCTTAGTGATAGCATGAAGTACTTCAAGATATACTCCTTTGACAAAGGAGCGGTGGCTATGACAACAGTATACTATCTCAAGTGAGTTTTTAGGTTGCCCTCTCCATTAAACCTGGGAAAATCTAGAATATGAAACTTTAGTGGCAAATCACTAGCTGCAATGAGAAAGATCTCATCTAGGTCTTTGACCCCTATTAGTTCCTTTCTCTTCAAGAGAGATTGGACCCTCCCCATGTCATTGGCCAATTGCTTGTCTGATTCAGGTTAATGTTGGTGGCTAGGCCTTTTCTCCTATCTCTGCCTCTGCTAGTCTCACCATCACCATCGCCTTCAAGTGGCAGTTGGTTCATACAATTAGGGCTATTTTGGAGTGCTTTAACGAGTTGGGCCATCTGTTGTTAGAGTGCAGCCATGTCAGCTCTCAATTGGGCCATCTCCTGGTCGTTGTCATTGGATGCAGCCATTTCAACGATTGGTTCCTCTTATCTTGGTTAATGACAAACTCGTCTAATTCAAACTATGATGGCTACAAAACAAATGTGTTAATACCATGCATGCCTGCATTTATGTATGATATGATGCATGCTCATTCAAGGGCATAGACATACTTTCAACTTTCTAATCTTATTTCTCCCACACACGTGAGGTCGAGTCTCTTTTCCTAAGATTTTTGGTCTCATTCCCAAGTCATCATCACGGGATGTAGGAATGTGAGATTTTCTCACCTAATTCTAACATACAAGTTGATGTCGGATTTGCCATGATTATCATAACATGGTTTTTAAAAGTCATTATAACTATAACTTTTGGCACATGCCCCATTTTGTTCTTATAGGCGACTTGACATGTGGAATTCGTTCATGGTTCCATGAGGTTTGAGTTAGTGTTATTCTAATCACGGAGAATTTACATCCATAAACATGCATTTCAACATGGGTTTTGGATATTCATCCTATTAAAAATTTCTAAATTCATCTACATCAGCTTGAGTCTCAAGGGTCCTAAGCCTAGGCTCCGTTGAGTGAGAGATGTCCCCTTAGGCCAGTCTCTTTTTACACCAAATCAATGGTACGTGCTCAAAGGTGGTGACACCAACATGAGTCGTCGAAAGGTCGAATGGAGCTAAAGACTTCTCATCCCAATGCCACACGACTAGTTTAGGTAAATAATGCTCATTGTGTACAAAGTATAGTGATGCAAGGACTCAGAATATTAACATGAGGTATTAGAATTCGGTATCCCAATTAGAATCAACTTCTCTTATCCCTAATGGATTTTCGATTGTGAATAGGGCTTTCATCTTGCCAAAGCATTTACGACCACAACACTGTGTCAAAGCCTCCTTTGAGACTTAAGGGAACACAAACAAGCCATGGGCACATCTAGAGAAATGGAGTTGCCACCCAATTATTCAAGTAGGAATGAATAGGAGTTATCTAATCCCTTCCTTTACAACTTATACTACCCTCATCCCTTCAGAGATAGGTTCGATAGTTAGGTATGAGCCATTCGCCTTGCCCAGATCAAGATCCAGCCTCCAGTAGGGTATAACAAATAAAAATAACTCATGTTGCTATACAGTCCACCTAAGTTATTTATTTTATGCATATATTAATCATTTTATCTTCTTTAAGATGTGAGGTATATTCAACTAGTACAATTGTATATTCATGCAAAGAAAGAGGGAAGAGAATTGATTTACATTTCCATTCAAACATAGGGGATAGGGGAGAGGATTACATTGCTCTTCAATAATAAAATAAATTCTTTAAGATATTCCATACATTAATCCACAATAAATCACATATTCAAGCATTAAATATAACTAATCAATTTGAGACTCAATAGATAATGAATCCCCACCACCATATGTGAGTCTATTCAATGTCTATAGGGCCTCTACAAGTACATTCAAACATTCATTCATTTAAGTATTCATTCTAAGTAATGGTCCCTCGCCATCAATGTGAGGCCACCATCACTTCATGGCATCCTGTAATAATACTTCTTAACATGGTATATTGAAAATAAAATTAATCAATTAAAATTCAACACTAAGTCATAATCTAGAATCAGGGCACTTCAACCTAGATTTGATAATTATATCATGGTAACACCACATATTGTTATTCTACCATAATTCATATCAATTTATAGTGAATCATGGCATTTCTAGCCGAATTCAATTAATCAAAATCAAACAAAGCTATTCTAGCTCAATCCAAGCACTCAATAAGGTAATTCATACCTATTCTATGATACTTCCTAGCATACTTCAAAGCAATCATAAGTTCTCCTAGCATGATTCTATTCATGTGCTCTTAAGCATGCTTCTAGACATATGCTCCTAAGCATGATTTAAGCATTCGTGAAGAAAATAAATTCCTAACATGATTCTAAATAAAGAAAGGAAAGCTTACTTACCTTGACATGCATTTCTAACTTGCATTACAAATAAAAGATTAAAGAATTCTATAAAATCCTAAACATGCTTCTAAGCATCCATTTAAATCATAAACATACTTATTCTAAGCACAAATAAACCTAAGCATGCTTATTCTAAAGCAATAAAAAATAAAGAAGAAAAAAGGAGAGAGAAGAGAAAACTGCTATAAGGACGTACCCTTTCCAGCTTTAGAGCAATATAAAACGCCCGAAAACTTTAGACTAGAAAAGACTCCTTGAATTCTCAAGTGTGTCTTGAAGAGGAAGAAGAGATGAATTTGATGTGTCTTTCCAAAAGTGAGGAGGAGGGGGTTTTATATAGTTGAATGAAGTGAAAAAGGAAAGAAAAATCAAATATGAAAGGTTCTAAACAAAATTTTCCAATTTTACATGGACAACAGTCGGCCGACTACTGGAAGACCACTGGTCGACACTCTGATAGCCGTCTAACACTCTAATAGCTGATTGACTACTGGTAGACAGCAACAACCGACCGGTTGTTGCCCACCGGATCCTTCAATTTTGCATTTTTTCAATGCAGTCTTTTATGACCTTCATCAATTTGATCACATGTAACTCTTCAAGCTCAACTCCGATATGTAATCCATAAAATTTTATGAAAACTAAACATTCGTAGCTTCACAACAGTATATGACTCATCACCAGGTTCCTCCTAGATTAATTTCTATGATTTTTTGACATCATGTGTTAGTTTTCTAGACTCTTGGTTTATTTCTTCTTACCTTTCTTCCTTTTGCTTCCAAGGTCATTTTGGTCATTTTTGTTGCTCGACATTCATCTTCATTCTATCATTGAGCCTAAAAAATCCAGTGTCTACACTCTTCCATAATCTTTTTGGCTTCGGCTTGATCAACACACCTTAACTGCACTGATCAACACACCTTAACTGCATGCCATCTACCATTCTTTTGTACATGACACCCTATTAGTAAGTGAATTGTTATGCTAGCCTTCGTAAAGTTCCTCAAACCTTTTTTACCGACCTCTTCTGAGAATGCCCCTTCTTCGATGAATTTTGTGGATGTTAAAAAACCATGGCCTTTCATTACCCCCAGTTCCAACACTTATTCTCCTTTATGGCATGGATATAGCAACTGCATTACTATTACAGGTTTAGTTTTTGTCTTCTTTGAGCCTTCCCACACAACTGCTACCCCAACTAGGGCATTTGCTTGTTGATTTATCTCAGGTTAAATGCTTGAATGTAGTTTTCTTAAAATGGCTCAATAATTTCGTCAGGTATTCCAAGTAGGGCTTTGGTTTTTCATCCTTGACATCCCACTCTTTTTTGACATGTAAAATCACTAATTGTGAATCTTCCAAAATCTCAACTTTTCAACTCCTAAAGTGATTAGAGCTTTTAGTACTAATGCACATGCTTCGTGTTCAACTGTATTATTTGTAACCTTGAACCTCAACCTCTTAGCTAGAGGAAGCACTTCTCCGTTAGGCAAGATAAGGACCACTCCAACTCCAACCCCATTCTTGTTTGCCATGCCATCAAAGCCATCCTATGACTGTGATCACCCCCAAGTGTTCATCTAGGAACTCTACTTCCCAAGGTTCATCTCAATCAACTAGACCTACTGCCAAGAATTAAACCATGATTCTCCCTTTATGACTTTCTTTGTGACATATTTAATGTCGAATTCTAAAAACTGTACCAGCCACTTTGTCAACTTCCGAACGAATGAAGAGGATTCATACAAATACTTCATCAGGTCGATCTTGGAGACCCTTGTATTTTATATGACAAGAAGTAGTTATGTAATTTTTTTTAAGCCAATACCATGGCATAACACATTTTCTTAGACTGACTATACTTGACCTTATTAGGCAAAAATTTTTTACTCAAAAGTAAACTACATGGTCCACATTCTTTGTCTGCCTAGGCCAACATGGCACTGATGCTTCTTCTTTAAAAGCCATATGCAAAATCAAACATCTGCATAGTTCAGGAGGTCTCAGCATCAGCTGTTTTATCAAGTACTCTTTGATATTCTCAAAGGCGGCTTGACATTGGTCATTCCAGTTGACCTGCTAATCTTTCTTCAACAACTTGAATATCGGTGCACACCGATCAACCAAGCAATGAAACTGCTTATGCATTGAATGCGACCCAAAAATTTCCTTACTTCCTTTTCAGTCTTCAGTATTGGCATCTTAGTAATTGCTTTTATTTTGTCAGGATCCAATTCTATGCCCTTCTCTCTACTACAAATCCTAATAATTTTCAAAGTATGACTCCAAACATACTCCTCTTCAGGTTCAATCTCGACTTATATTTTTCCACCTTCTCTAATAACTTATCCATTGCTTCGAAATGCTATTCTCGAGAGTCATACTTGACCATCATGTCATCCATATGGACTTCTATATCTTTGTGGATCATTTCATGAAAGAGCGTAATGGCCATCCTCTTATAGGTGGCACCAACATTCTTTAACCTAAATCACATCACTTTGTAACAAAACACTCCCCATTCTATGATGAAGGCCGCCTTGATCTTGTCATCGTCTGCCATCAAGATCTGATTATACCCAGAGAAACCATCCATGAATGAAAACATCTTTCTTAGAGCCATACTATCAGCCAAGACATCAATATGCAGCAGAGGAAAATCATCTTTCAGGAGGGCTTTGTTGAGATCTCAGTAGTCCACATGCATCCTAACTCTTCCATCGTTCTTCCAGACTAGTACAATGTTCATTAGCCATTAAGAATAATCCACCACTTCCGAAAACTTTGCTTCAATCTATTTGGTAACCTCTTCCACGATCTTATCTACCCATTTTGTTTTCATTCTTCTTAGTCTTTGTTTTACTGACCTGAGCTGTGGGTAGCTCAGTATGGCATGCTCAACAATACTTCTCTCAATCCTTGGCATCTCGTCGTTTGACCACGCGAGCACTTGCTCGTGCTTTTTTAATATTCACTCAAATCTCTCTCTTTCTCTTAAAGAGTTGTATCGTATGCAATGCATATGTTCTTGGGATGTTTAGATGTGCCAAGATTAATAAGATGCATTTTTTTGGAATTAATGTCAAATATGCTTATGAAATGAAAATAATAATGCAATCTACCATTAGGAAAAACATCAAATAAGCAAAATCAGACTTCATTGCATCATGCTTTGAAATGAAAACACAATCATCAAACATGTCTAGAACAAAGAGTTCGTCGTAACAATTGTCTTCAATATCATTGACAATAAAAGCGGCAAGCTCATACATCTCTTCTTTTCATGGCTTTTCTCTCAAATTAGAATCCTTCTTGATCCCCAACTTCTTAATTCTTTAGTCAGCTATGATTCTATTGCTTAAGCAGTTATGAAGTTGATGACTTCCTTAAACATTTCGAAACCCAGTTTCATGAACCCCTTGTATTCCCACAGCTCTGCTTCCCTCTGTAGGTAGGTCTTACAATTTCCTTTTCTGAGGCTTCTCTTTTGTAAATTACATCTTAAGCTCTCACAAACTTTATCATCCTCCCCTTTTCTAGCTTTGGTTGTTCATCACCATCATAAACATAACCTATACCCCTCATGCTGGTCTGCCTTTTAAAATCTACGTGAGTGGTCAGTCTACTAGCTCCTGCCAAGGCTAGTTCCAGGCATATAACACTATTTCTTTATGATATGAGTCACCACTAGGTTGTATTTTTCAATCATGGACACCCCCAAACCACCCGAATATGAAATCTCTCCACTCTTAACATTAAGTGAGGCTACTAGGTTGTTCATCACCATCATAAACTCAACCTTGATTGTCACTATCCCTCCTTTATATAGGAATCTAATGGTTTGGTGTAAAGTGGAGGGCACCTGTCCCAAGGGATAGAACCATGCTCAGCCGAGTAAGCCTAAAAATGTGATCAGGATGTCAAGAATAGTGAACTCAACTATTACTTTGATCAGTCCCATCTTGACAAGTGTCTTGAAGACCCCAACTGCAGACCTCTTGGAGTTATCATAAGCCTTCATCACTAAATGTGATGGTTCTAACTCTTCTTCACTAATTCCAAACTTGCTAAGCAACTTAATAAGGATCAAATTAATGGTCGATCCATCATCAAACATCCTACCAGAAGTCTTTTTGCCACATATCTCTATGGTAAAGGTGATCATCATTAGTAAATGTGGCTACCTTTTTTTCTTTCTCCTTCTCGGTGACCGTGGCAATCATCTCTCCAAGTGTGAAGACCATAAAAATCTAGATGTCAGCTAAAGCCCTAGCCATAGCCTCTTTATGTTCTTTTAGGGACATTAACAAATCCGACATGCTGACATTCGCTTGAGTCATTTTCAATTGCTTGAGGATTAGGCCATCCTCTTCCTTCTTCCCCTCTCCCTTCTTCTCTTCATCTTTCTTTTTCTTCTTAGCCTCTTCCTTGTCAACTTCTTGACTTCTCCCTCTTCCTCTATTCCTATCAAATAGAATAATCTGCTTTTAGTCAATCTTTGGACTTTCTTTTCCTTCTAACAACTCCTGACATCCCTTTCCTTTTCATCATCGCTAAAATCACACCAAAAGTTGTGCAATGTTTCTACCTTAGAGATCTCATCCCATATCCCTATTACCTCTTGGGTTTCATCACTTTCCTCTTTATCTTATTTACTTTCTTCCTCGCTACTTTCTCCATTAGTAACCCATATCGGTTGCAACCATGTCCCTTTTTTCATCCACTTTCCAATTGTCTCTAAAGGTCCCATTTGAACATCAACCCAACTGGCATTTTGGGTCAACACCTTAGCTGTAAAAGGCATTTGTTCAAGTGGCTCTTCTTCATGGGCTAGTTTTCCCTTCTTTTTTACTCATTCCATAAATCCTATCAGGGTCATTTTGACCCCGACCCCTTTTATCTGAACTCGAGCTTCTAGTAGAGTCATATGAATAAGCTCATTAGTGTTGTCTTTCTCCCCTTCTTCAAAGAACCTCAAAACTTCTTCTTCAGTGAGTCCTAAGCCAATCATGCAGGCCTTTCCTTCGCTAGGGGGTTAGGACTCACTCCCATCAATCTCTATACTAAGTGGCCTGTACTCGCTCAGATCTTCTTTCTCGTGTAACAGCGAGTAATCACTGCCATCTATGCCCATGCTAAGGGAAGAATATTCACTCTTCTCCTTCCCCTCACTAAGTGGTGTGTGGTTGATGCGTTCGAAACTAGCAAGTATACTAGTCGCATAAGTAATAAAGTGATAAGTAAGATATCGTTCCCACGAGGATTGATTCTAATTGAATTTGTTATTTCCAGCAACAATAAACTAAACAGGGGGATTTTTGTTGAATGCTTTACTAAATGAAATAAGAATGCAAGTAAAGAATAACAAAACAGAAAGTAAATTTGAATGAAAAATCAATGGGAGAAAGCTGGTTAAGGGATCCTTCTCTACCACAAGATATGGATTTGCGAATTAATTGTAGAATTGTCATCTAATTACAACATTGAAGTTATCAACCGTAGATAACAACAAGCTCTGTTATCCCAATCTTTCCTTACTTTGTTGTTAAATAAAACAAGCTCTTTACTTAATCTCTATCCATTAAACAACCTAGAACAAGCTCTCTGAGTTTAATTCAATGGATGCATTATGATAAGAAAGATAGGTTGATCTAAGCAATAAACACACAAGCTCGGATTATTTAACTTAGGTTATATTCTCCAATTGCAATCTCTGATCACAATTTTGCTACTAATGATTAGAAATTCAAGACAATTACGGATCAAGATTTCTAGTCTAGCAATAAATCACAACCAGATTATATTCAGTTGGCCACTCAAATACAATCAGCAAGCAATCATAAGCATTAAATATGGGAGAATACAAGCAACTTCAATTAGAGAATTGGATAACAATTCCTTACACAATCAACTTACAAAAACCATATCAGGGGCTTTGAAATCACCCTCAACCAATTCAGATTCAGTTACACATGTTTAAGAACGTGGTAAATACAATACAACATGGAGACATTCCAGAAAATGAAAGGGAAGGGAAAAACTTAGCAAATTTGATGTAATTCTCTTTGGATTGTAGTTCTTCCTCTTTCCAAGCTTCCTTTCTCCTTCAAGAACTCCAAGAGATGAAAGAATTCCAGAGCTGCAGCCTCCACCACGTTCTCCCCTCTTCAAGTTATGAAAATAAAACCCTAAAATGTGTTTAAATACTCTGCTACAGTAACGTGCTACAGTGTCCCGTATTATACATGCTACAGTGATGTGTGGAATTACATTTCTACACTTCTCACACTGTTTTGATTACAACTTTCGGTACACTGAATGGATTCATAAACCGTAAATTTCTCCAAAAAGTAGACTTCGAGAGCTTTTCAACGGTATATGATATGTCATCGGGTTCATTGTATATCAATACAATTAAATCCGAGAAGATGGTTGACTAGCAGAGGTGAAAATGAAGGGTTTTACTCCATTTTTGTGCAAGTTGCTCCAAAACTCCTACAAACATCAAAACCACACAAAAACATAAAAATACCAAGGAATATAGCAAAGAAACATGGACGAATTGATATGAAAATGATATATAAATAGACACTTATCAAATTCCCCCACACTTAGACTTTGCTAGTCCTCGAGCAACTAAGACAATATGAAATAAAACTAAACCGAAACAGAATCAACAAAAAAATTAAAATACACAAATGCTTCATCTTGCAAATAGGACTCAAAGATTGTACTTAATTATAATACAAGGAAAACTTCAAAATAATGCACCTGATCAAGAATTTTATCTCAAAGATTAGTTTCGCTTCATTTCAATTCCTAAAGTGTGTGTGTGTAGAGCCATTCTCACCTAATCACTTGTAACCCGGATGAGTTTATGCATAAAAATGAATCATATTTAATATTGAAGATGTGTGTATAAATGAACTCCATAGGCCTGCTTTTCAAGTCACTCTCCACTAATGTAGACATGCACAACACCAAGGATCAAGTAGGACTTTATTAAGCTTGTAACGTTTGGCTTGGGTGAAGGTATGATAAAGGATAATAATTTGGCTCAAATCACCCACAAACACATAAATCATTCAAGACTATGTAGAGCTCAACCCTATAACACAACTTCATTTCAATTCACCAGGTTACTCCCCCAAACTTATTTAGAACACTCAATCTTTTTTTTTTTTTTGCAGAAAACAAAAGAAAACTACACCCCCACACTTTGTTGTTTCTTTCTTTTTAAGAACACTTAAGGGTATAGATCTCTTATTCTTCTTCTTTTGTTCTTTTTTTCTTTTTTTTCTTTTTTTTTATTACACTTTCCCCTCCCCCACACTTAAACAACACATTGTCCTCAATGTGTAAGTACGTGGACGATAAGTACAGATTGGCTTTTTTTTTCTTTTTTTTTTTTTTTTACAAACATAATAGAACTCACTTGCATTGCTCATGACACATCCCAACCTCCTCTAACTTCCCAAAACCAGAACATAGCTCAAAATTTAATTGTGAATGAACTACATGCTCATAGGTAAGGGATAAACTGTTTGGAACAAATTCATTTGAGGTTAGGAAATCTTTTAGTGAGTTAACAAAGAAAAAGGCTTACAAAGGCTCAAAGGGGTAACTAGGGATCAATTTCAGTCAAGGTTGGCTATTAAGGCTCAAACGGTCCAAAGATGGCCTAAATCATTTCCCCAATGTTGCACAGCCTAGGATTTCGCCTTGAGTGACCATCAAACAAGTTCTAGAATTCATTGAAATCTGAAGAAACATTTAAATTACATAAACTTTCTCTAAGTGAACAAATAACTCAAGTGATAATAGCTCAGTGCTCAATGTTGCGCAAGGAATCAAAAGCAAAGCGAAAAACCAATAAACATTTCAAGCACACAGATCCATGCATCATTTATCATTTTCCAAGAGTTATTCTTAATTCAATCATTATCTTATCATCGACCCACAAAATGCAAGAAAAGAGGTACGTGGCGTTGTTACACCTGAGTCAAGAGTGTATATTTCAACAATCCTTAGGACCAGTAGCCCGCAGACTTAAGGTTTCCAGCCTATATACCTTTATTATGAAAGAACAAAACAAGAAACAAGACACTTCAAACAACATGAAATAAAAAAACTACAGATTTATTTAGAGAGAATGCGTTTCAAGGGTTAAAGAAACCCCATATTCTGCCATTCTCAGGTTTTTCCACAATTGTTTTTTTTTTTAAATCAAAACTGATAAAGATAAAACACATAACAACTCTAAATTACGCAAAACTAAACTCACTCATAAAATAACAAAGTTCAACAAGTCAGCAAACAAAAACAAGTTAGTTAGAAGGGGTCTAAAAAGTTTAGAAGTTAGCCTCCTTATTCAGCCATTATGGATTGAAGAGATCCAGAATGCGTTTCAAGAGAACTTAAACTTTTTAAGCCACCACTCTAAAAGCAAAGATTAGAAAATATTACCTGCGGTGAAAGAAACAACCTGAAAAAAAAACTCAAAAGAAATGACATAAAAAGAAACTCAAATAAACACAATAAAGAGAAAGTAAACGAAAATTAAGCAAACTAGCAGATAGAGATTACAGATTGAGCGTTAAATCCAGTTTACGCCTCTTATCGCCTTCTCCAAACCAATCTATCCGAGATATTGTTAGATCAGACGAATAGATGAATGCTTGTAATTTGTCAATTAACTCCCCTGCAGTTGAAGCTGTAACCAGGATTTGCCTCGCCGACTGTGAGATGAAGTTTTTTCTACTGCTTGATCAAGAAAAGACAACAAACCATCAAAAAAATTATTGACATTTAAAAAACCAATGGGTTTCCGATGGATGTTTAGTTGTGCCGAAGAGGTGATTTGAAATATCTCCTCTAATGTACCATAACCACCGGGCAAAGCTATAAATGCATCGGACTTAACAACCATATGTGCAATACGCTCATGCATACTAGAGACCTGTAACTATTCCCCGATTGTGTTGCCTACGATATCTCGTACAGCTAATGGTTTAGGGATAATGCCGAGAACTTTGCTCCCCCCTAGGGATGCAGCTGTTGACACACACCCTATTAACCCAAGACTACCCCCTCCATAAATCAAATGAATATCCCTCGCAGCTAATGTCCTACCAAGATCAAGAGCTGCCATTGTAAACTCTCAATCTTTACCAAATTGCGATGCACAAAATACGCATATATTTTGGAATCGCCGAATTGGTGTTTTCTCCATTTCTAAAAATGCTCTAAACTTGTGCAAGACAATGATGTACGTTAGGTATTATGCGTTTCAAGTGCAAGACAGGTTATAAAAATGACATTTGAAAATATGGAGAATGGATATATACACACGTAAAACTCTCAAATTTGACACATGGGGACATAATTTCGGTGGGGGTTGCTCGATGCAGATTTATCGCCCCAAAATTTGAAAAAACCTACACACTTGTCTCCCACGTGAAGCATGGAAAATGGAGATACACTTTCGGCGGGGGTTGACAAACCCCCCACACTTGTCTCCCACGTGAAGCATAAAAAATAGAGATACACTTTCCGTGGAGGTTGACAAAACCTCCACACTTGTCTCCCACGTGTACTTATGCCATAGGGTAGTCATATGGTTTGTCAAAAAGAAAACTTGAAATTAAAACAAACAATATCAACAAACAACAACAACACAAAATCAACATTGATAATCAGATCAAACGAAACAAGAAAGAAATAAAATTCGACAACAACAACACACATTCAAATATACAAGTAATTGTGATTGTGGCTCACATCTTCCTCTGGTTTTACGTCCAGTAACGGCTGAAACTCCTTCTAATGAGTCCGGGATTTGCTTCCCATCCAGTTTTCTTATAAACTGGCAAACAGGGTCGTTTTTAGTCAGATTCCCTAGACTATAACACTGCACTTCATCACGAAATTGTGTCCATATATTAAGCAATTCACGCTGAACAAGTCCACAAGAATGTGACTCGAGAGTTTACAAAACATTATCCAGTGACTCATTACTCAAACCATTCTTAATAAATGAAAGTTTATCTTCTCTATTCCTGGACGCAAAACCTAATGAATGACAAGTCTGGTTACAATTCCATCTAGCACATTTTATAACATACTTGTAACCTTTTCGCTCTTCGCCTCTTGGCGTAGTAGCTCTTTCCTAGACCAGGCCTGTATTTTGCGAGATTCATGTCCGGCTCACCGGACAATCTCACCTTGGCTTCGATAATCCATCGGATCTCGCAGGCCACATTTAGGAGCATCAATGCCCAAAAGTCTAGTCACCGTACTTTATAATTTTAACATACATTTTTGAGGAAGTGAAGAAACTATTACGAAGGTTTGATAGAAAGATAGCAAGCCCATTGAAAGAGAAAAGGAGAGATATTACCGATAATGCGATTGAGTTTGTTCTCTCCCAAAAAAAAAAAAAAAGATATGCACGTTTCAAACCTTCGAACAATGGCTTCAAGTCCGGTTGAAATGTTTCCTCAGCTGTTGCCAATGAACTCGAAGCACGGAATAATCAAATTAAAAACAAGCAAAGAAAAGAAAAGAAAAGAAAATAGAGACACATAAAAGAAATAAAAACACAAGAGCAAATAAAAGTCAAAAACAAACAACCAAGCAAATGAGACAAATGGCAAAGAGAGATAAAACCTGATCAATTATAATAGCCCATGAGAGGAATCTCCTCGAAACACAAAAAATGATCAATACTACCTTCTTTTCTTTGTCTCTTTTTATTTATATTTCAAAAACATTGGGTTGCCTCCCAATAAGCGCTTGGTTAAACGTCCTCAGCCTGACGTTATCTATCCTCACCCATCAAGATAAGTTGGCTCGTAGAGAGGTACCTCATCGATGTCCCTGCATCACCCTGAATTCTCATCGTAAGGGCTTCAACCTGTGCCCATTCACCTTGAATACTTTATCCGTTTTTAAGCTCTTGATTTCCACTGCACCATGAGGAAAAACATTAGTAATAACAAAAGGTCTAACCCATCGAGATCGTAATTTACCTGGAAATAACTTGAGGCGAGAATGAAATAAAAGAACTTTCTGTCCCACTTCAAAATTCTTCCTGGAGATTATTTTATCATGAAATGCCTTAGTTCTCTCCTTGTAAATTCTGGAATTCTCATAGGCATCATTTCTAAGTTCTTCCAATTCTTGCAGTTGAAGCTTCCTTTGTTCTCCAGCAGCATCCATCTCCATGTTACAAAGCTTTACTGCCCACCATGCTTTGTTTCGAGCTCTACTGGAAGGTGACATGGCTTACCATAGACTAACCTATACGGAGACATACCAATAGGTGTCTTGTAAGCAGTTCGGTATGTCCAAAGTGTATCATTAAGTCATAGGCTCCAATCTTTTCTGTTCAGATTCACTGTCTTCTCGAGAATGGACTTGACTTCTCGATTTGAAATTTCAACTTGACCACTAGTTTGTGGATGATATGCAGTAGACAACTTGTGAGTGATGTTGTATTTCTTTAGCAAGGCTTCAAACTGTCTATTGCAGAAGGTGTGTCCCTCATCGCTTATCCAATGCCTGGCTCTTGGTGTTCCATCTCGCAAAATATTAGATTTCACAAAATCTACAACAACTTTAGAATCATTAGTTCTCGTAGCTTTTGCTTCCACCCATTTAGAAACATAATCCACAGCAAGTATAATGTAAACAGTACCAAAAGATGAAGGAAAAGGACCCATGAAATCAATACCCCACACATCAAAAATCTCGACAATAAGTATAGGGGTTTGTGGCATTTGATTTTTGGCACATAAATTACCTGTCCTTTGGCAACGGTCACAAGCTTTGCAGAACAGATATGCATCTTTGAACAATGATGGCCAGTAGAATCCACAATCAAGAACTTTAAGGGCTGTTCTTTTTTGTCCGAAATGACCTCCACATGCATAAGAATGACATAAGGTTAAAATTGAATTAAATTCAGATTCAGAAATGCACCTTCTTATCACTTGGTCAGAACAATGCTTCCATAAGTACGGATCATCCCATATGTAATACTTGGCAATGTTCTTGATCTTGTCTCTTTGAGCTCGAGTCAAGTCATGTGGTAGCTTTTTGGTAACTAAGTAGTTGATAATATCTGCATACCAAGGGGCTACTACATTTAGAGACAACAATTGTTCATCTGAAAAACTTTCTTGTAACGGCAGTGCATTCTTATCATGGACAATGCGACTGAGATGGTCTGCAACTAAGTTTTCACTTCCCTTCTTATCTTTGATCTCCAAGTCAAATTCCTGTAAAAGGAGTATCCACCTGATAAGCCTTGGTTTTGCATCTTTCTTGTGAGCAAGTACCTCAAAGCTGCATGATCAGAATAAACGGTTACTTTAGTACCAATCAAATAAGATCAAAACTTTTCTAAAGCAAAAATAACTGCTAGCAGCTCTTTCTCAGTGGTAGAATAATTAAGTTGAGCATCATTTAAAGTCCGAGATGCGTAGTAAATGGCATGTGGAATTTTGCCAATTCGTTGACCCAAAACGGCACCCATAGCATAGTCACTTGCATCGCACATGATCTCGAATGGATGATCCCAATTTGGAGATTGGATTACTAGAGCTGAAGTCAAGAGTTCCTTCAGTTTCTCAAATGCCTCCTTGGATTTCTCATCAAACTCAAAGGCCACATCATTTTGTAATAATCTGCATAGGGGCAATGCTATCTTCGAGAAATCTTTGATGAATCTACGATAAAAACCTACATGACCAAGAAATGAACGAATATCCCGCACACTTGTGGGAGGTGGTAAGGAACATATAAGATCTATCTTGGATTTATCCACCTCTATACCGTTAGCAGAAATAACATGACCCAAAACTATACCCTGATCTACCATAAAATGACATTTCTCCCAATTCAGAACAAGGTTAGTTTTTATACATCTTTGAAGTATAAGAGTAAGGTTGTCAAGGCATTTATCAAAAGAATCACCAAAAACACTAAAGTCATCCATAAATACCTCATAATGTTCTCAACATAATAAGAGAAAATACTTACCATACACTTTGGGGAAAGTGGCAGGTGGGGCCATTGCAAAGATGGTCCGTAAAATGTAATGGCATGCGTTTCGAATCAGGCAAATGTACCGTATTATGAGGCATGTTGAATTTAGTTTCTTCTTGATCTCAGGGGCAATGACAATCTTGATTATATCCTGAATAGCCATCAAGAAAACAATAATGAGAATGACCTGCTAATCTCTCCAGCATTTGATCAATGAATGGCAAAGGAAAGTGATCCTTGCGAGTTGCAGAATTGAGATTTCGATAATCAATACAAACTCGCCACCCGGTTTGGATACGAGTGGGAACTAGCTCATTATTTTCATTCTTAACCACCGTAACACCATATTTTCGGAAACACTTGGGATACTGACTCACCACTTGATGTCTCGAAAATTGGTAAAAATTCCCCCCCCCCACACCAACCCACATCTAACAATTTTCAGGATTTCTTTCTTGACAACTTCCATCATTGGAGGATTCAACCTCCGCTGTGCTTCTCGAGTGGGCTTGGATCCTTCTTCTAAAAAGATACGGTGCATGCATATGGCTGGGCTAATACCTTTGATGTCAGTGATTGTCCGCCCAATGGCTGTTTTGTGATCTCGAAGCACTGTCTGGATGAGTTTCTCTTCCTTTGTAAACGGTTGCAAGCCCCTGTTGCTATTATGACTGTAAAGTGGTGCTTTCTCACCCAAGGGATACATGTTCAAATGATAGGTAAGAGGCTTAAGCTCCAAGGCAGGTGTTCATCACAAGTAAGGAAGATAGTTCTCATTAGATTAAAGGCAATTCAATGTGGACGAAACATCATAACTATGTTGTTGGTGATTGATAGCTATAGGTATCATACAAGCTTGCCACAGCTTCCTCCATATTCTTTAGGGACACTTGGTATTCATTTTTCCTTGATTCTCTGGATAATTTGTCTGCCCCAATGTGACTATTCCAATGCATCCTTGCGATGTGTAACTCACAAAAAGTGTTGTGCCAAAGAATCAATAACATCAACTGCACAAAAATAATCAGAATGCAAGTCACTAGGGTACCTCATTGCCTCAAAAATAGTGAAACGAATCACCTCGCCATCAAACTCCATGGTGAGAGTGCCATCATGAACATCAATCTTCGTTCGGGCAGTTTTCAAGAATGGCCTCCCCAAAAGAATCGGTGTTGGATTGGGAGATGTCTCATCCTCCATTTCCAAAACATAGAAGTCTGCTGGAAAAACCAATTGATTCACCTGCACAAGCACATCTTCCACAACTCCCTTGGGATATGCATTAGAACGATCAGCAAGTGGAATTACAATACCAGTTTCCGCAAGGGGAGGTCCAAGATTCAAAGAAGTAATTAAATAGAATATGGCATGACATTAATAGATGCTCCTAAATCTAACATAGCTCTTTCAAACTTGGTATTACCAATAGTGCATGGAATGTTGAACGTACCTGGATCTTTGCATTTCGGAGGAATTTTTCTTTGCAATACAGCTGAAACATTTTCGCCCACACTTACCTTCTCATTTCCTTTCAACTTTCTCTTGTTGGTGCATAACTCCTTCAGAAATTTTGCATAACGAGGTACTTGCTTGATAGCATCCCAAAGTGGTATATTTACCTCGATCTTGCGAAAAGTTTCCAGGATTTCCTGTTCTTGTTCCTCCTTACTTGATTTTGCAAATCTGCAAGGAAAAGGTGGAGGAGTAACATATGAAGGAATATGGGTTTTAGGATTTACCTTAGAAGATGATGTTTTATTCATGGTGGGAGTGGTGTCATCCCCTTCATCAGTTTGTGATTTCTTTGGTGGAATCTCTAATTGCTTCCCACTTCTCAAAGGTACAGCACTAGCATTCTCTCTTGGATTGATCACCGGCTGAGAAGGTAATTTTCCTGAGCTTTGACTCTCAAATTTGCTCATGTTAGTGGCCAATTGTCCCATTTGATTTTCCAGGTTTTGGATACTTGCCCTAGTTTCATGCTGAAATTGCATTGTGTTAGTGGCAAGTGCTTTAACAATATCCTGGAGAGACATACCTGAATTCTGTGGAGCTGGTTGTGGTTGTGCTTGAAATGGTTGCTGCACCCTTGGTTGATTGAAACCTGGTGGTCGATTTGGTATGGCATTTGGGGCAATTGGTTGATGTGATTTTGTTTCTTATTATCTTAATCCTAGGGGTTGATCTCATTCCATCTAACATTATAAGTTAATTTGGAGAAATATGGGTCTATACCTTGCCTGGTTGTCCTGTAAAACCACCCATGGACATTGGCTTGTTTTCTATATCTTCCTTCTTGCCAACAGTTGGACAGTGACGGTGGATGGTCCATGGCAGAACATACTCCACATGTATAAGATTGCTGCATATGTCCTACAGCCACTTTTTTTACAAGAGAGGTAAGTTCACAAAGTTGTTGTTCAATGTTTGAAGTACTTACCTCATTTACTCTTTTTGGTAGTTGTGGCTCAAAATGACTGCTGAATTGTTGGGAGTTCGCTGCCATGTCACTAATCAAACGTCTTGCCACGTTCGGTGTTTTATTAACTAGTGCTCCACCACTAGCAGCATCAATGATACTCCTAT
>SNVD02009016.1:0-35896 GCA_013180625.2 Boswellia sacra | reverse complement strand
TCTTCGAACTTGTTCATGCAGCTTCTTGATGTTCTTAGCCCTCTCCTCTGCATCACTGCTAAATTGAGTTTTGGAAGGAATAGGAGCTAAATCCCAAGGACTTATTGGATTCTTGCCATAAACAACCTTAAAAGGACTATGACCAGTGGTTTGACTTGATGATCTATTGGAAGCAAACTCAACTTGGGGTAAAACAAGATCCCATTGCCATAAATTCTTATCAACATAACTCCTCAGAAGATTTCCCAAGCTTCTGTTGATAACTTCAGTTTGTCCATCTATTTGAGGATGATGAGATGAACTAAAGGTAAGTGTAGTCCCCAGCTTTTTCCAAAGTGTACGCCAAAAGTGAGATAAGAACTGACACAGGAGTGTTGCAATCCATGGGATTCATGATAGATCATCAAGGGGTGCAAATTGTTACAATGGTCAGGAGTGCATATGAACCAGAATGAGGGATAATTTCGTAAAAGAACTGGTATTGCTGTGCAGAGAATTAAATGTCAAGATTTGTGGCTATAAAAGATCTTGAAGTCAGCTTTCTAACACATTTGTCAATGTGTCATTTGGAGTTGTTTGCAGGAATCTATGACTATCTCTTCATAGCTGGTTCATGATGAATGCTGCATTAAAGTCCACATTAGAATTTGAATTTTCTAGCTTAGTTGGTTAGAATTTGAATTTCTAGCTTAGTTGGTTGTGCTTTTATTACCTAATGTGTTTACTTATGAGTCTTAGTCAATAATTGAGTTGTCAATGTATTAGTTGAGCCGTAATTGTTGAACACATTTAATTATTGTCTTTTACCTATGCTTGGAGGGTTGTTCCAAGTTATTTAAAGTCCCAAAGTTGTGTGTTCAAGGGAGTGAAGTTTGGAATTCGAATTTGAGTGAAATTTCAGTGTTTATACTGATTTCTTCTTAACTCTGTATCTCTTGGTGGATTCCATAGAGTGGTGAGTTAGTTTAAGCCCTGTATCCTTGGTTTACATCCTTGGGTGGTGAATTATCTGTATCCCATTGGTGTTTACTTTGGTGGTGAGCTTGTTATCCCTTTGAGCCCTGTATCCTTTGTTTACATCCTTGGTGGTGAATTTTCTGTATCCCATTGGTGTTTACCTTGGTGGTGAGCTTGTTACCCTAGTTTGAGTGTTTATTGGGTTTCATTAATCCTTGTTCCAAGTCATTGGCTGAGTTGTTTATCAACTTGAAGATCCTATCATCATCTATTATAATCCAGCAGCCCGGTATCAGATTGGTATTAGAGCCATATCCGAAGATCCGGTATCAGAGCCATATCTCGAAGATCCGGCATCAGATTGGTATCAGAGCTTTTGGTTCAATGGCTGGTCGTACTCACAAGGCTGCTTCTACTACCCAATTGCCTCCTTCTCAAAGAGATGAACGAGATTTGATCATTGAAGATCTGAGGCGGAAACTCCAGCAAGTCCAGCAATGTTTGATCATTGAAGATCTTATGCGGCAGCTCCAACAACTCCAGCAACGTTTAGTAATTCTGGAAAATAAAGAATTCGTAGGTGGAATGCATGGAGAAATAGAAGATCAAAGTCCTTTGGACAATTATGCTAATAAAGATGAATGGGTGCAGAATGATGAAGTAGACCATGACTTCTTTGAGGATCATGGAAAACCACCAATATTTGATGACTTTTACGAAAGTGATGAAGAGATCGAGACAGATGCCTTGATCAATTTCGGTAGTCCAGACTTTGTTGATGAAGGGGAAGTCACTTATGCTGATAAAGGTGATTCTCTCTTTATTATTCAAAGGAGTTTGAGTATTGTGCAAGAACGAGAAAATGATTGGCTTCGCAGAAATATCTTCCATAGCAGATGTTCTTCTCATGGCAAGGTGTGCAACTTTATTATTGATGGTTGCAGCTTTGAAAATGTGCTGTCTACGGAGCTGATTGATAAACTTGGACTTCAGACAGAGAAGCATCATCAACCTTACAAGATTTCATGGCTTCGGAAAGATAACGAGATCAAGGTAAACAAACGTTGCCTTGTTTCATTTTCTATTGGCAAGAAGTATAAAGATGAAATATGGTGTGATGTTGTTCCTATGGATGCTTGTCATTTACTTCTTGGTAGACCATGGCAGTATGATAGGAGAGTAATGCATGATGGCTATAGGAATACTTATACATTCTTTAAAGATGGGGTCAAAGTTATTTTGGGTCCTTCAAAGTTAGAATGTGTTCCTAAACCTACTAAAGGGGAGGGGAATGCTATGATTACCCAAACAGAATGTGGAAGAGAGTTGGAGAAGGGAAGTGAAATTTATGTGTTCTTGTTAATAGAAGAAAATGAAGTTAGTAATGAACTGCCTCCGAAGATGAACTATCTTCTTGAAGAATATCATGATGTTATACCAAATGAGATACCACCAGGCCTTCCTCTAATGAGAGACATACAGCATTGTATTGATCTTGTTCCAGGTGCTGTGTTGCCAATTAAATCAGCCCGTCGAATGAGTCCTACAGAACATGAAGAATTTCAATGGCAGGTTAATGAGCTTATCACTAAAGAGTTAGTGAGGGAAAGCATGAGTCCTTGTGCTGTACCAGCTCTTTTGGTGCCTAAAAAGAAGATGATAGAAGCTGCTTCTATCTTATCACTTCCAGATTTCAACAAGGTTTTTGAAGTTGAATGTGATGCTTCCAATAATGGTATTGGTGCTGTTATTAGCCAAGAACGCAGACCAATTGCTTTCTTTAGTGAAAAATTGAATGCATCTTGCAAAAAGTACTTAACTTATGACAAAGAGTTGTATGCTATTTGTCGAGCTTTGAAGCATTGGAGTCAGTATCTCTTGCCAAAACCCTTCGTTCTATATTCTGACCATGAAGCTTTGAAGTTCATCAACAGCCAACAGAAGCTTACTGTTCGACATGCCAGATCGGTAGAGTTTCTTCAAGCTTTCAACTTTACCATCAAGCATAAATCTGGAGTTCAAAATATGGTGGCTGATGCCTTAAGCCGAAGACATTCTTTGCTGACCTCTAGACAAGTGAATGTTGTTGGTTTTGAGGTTTTAAAAGAGCTTTACAAGGATGATCCAGATTTCGGCAAAATATGGAGTAACTGTAATGAGTTTTCATCTAACCAATTTGTTTTGCAGGATGGTTATCTACTCAAGGCAAACCAATTGTGTATTCCTCAATGTTCCTTGAGAGAATTAATCAGTAATGAAGCACATGGCAGTGGCATTAGCGGTCATTTTGGGAGAGACAAAACTATTGCTATTGTGAAGAAAAACTTCTATTGGCCGAAGATGGAAAGGGATGTGATGAAGCACGTGAAGAGGTGTACAATTTGTCATGTGGCAAAAAGTCATGGGAAGAACACTGGTTTGTACACTCCATTACCTGTTCCTAATGATCCATGGGAAGATGTTAGCTTGGATTTTGTAGTTGGATTGCCTAGAACACAGCAAAACAAAGATTCAATCATGGTGGTGGTTGACCAATTGTCTAAAATGGCTCATTTTGTCCCCTGTAACAAGACAAATGATGCGACTCACGTGGCCGATTTGTACTTCAAGGAGATTGTGAAATTGCATGGCATTCCTAAGGCCATAGTCTCAGATCGTGACCCAAAGTTCTTATCTCATTTTTGGCGTATGCTTTGGAGAAAGCTGGGGACTACACTTAACTTTAGTTCATCTCATCATCCTCAAACAGATGGACAAACTAAAGTTATCAACAGAAGCTTGGGAAATCTTCTAAGAAGTTATGTTGGTAAGAATTTACGGCAATGGGATCTTGTTTTACCTCAAGTTGAGTTTGCTTACAACAGATCATCAAGTCAAACCATTGGTCATAGTCCTTTTGAGGTTGTTTATGGCAAGAATCCAATAAGTCCTTTGGATTTAGCTCCTATTCCTTCCAAAACTCAATTTAGAAGTGATGCAGAGGAGAGGGCTAAGAACATCAAGAAGCTGCATGAACAAGTTCGAGAGAAGCTTTTTGAAGCAAATGAGAAAGTATAAAGCTGCAGCAAACAAACATCGGAAGTATGCTGAGTTCAAAGAAGGAGATCTAGTGTGTATACACCTTAGAAAAGAAAGGTTTCCTCCAGGCAAATATGCCAAGTTGAAGCCTAGAGCTGATGGACCATTCAAAGTTTTACAACACATTGGAGAGAATGCTTACAAAGTTGAGCTACCTGAGCATTACAGTGTTTCCAACACATTCAATGTCTCTGACCTTAGTCCTTATCTTGGTGAAAACAACAACCAAGACTCGAGGTCAAGCCTTTCTCAACCAGGCGAGCTTGACACAGGAGTATTGCAATCCATGGGATTCATGATAGATCATCAAGGGGTGCAAATTGTTACAATGGTCAGGAGTGCACATGAACCAGAATGAGGGATAATTTCGTAAAAGAACTGGTATTGCTGTTCAGAGAATTAAATGTCAAGATTTGTGGCTATAAAAGATCTTGAAGTCAGCTTTCTAACACATTTGTCAATGTGTCATTTGGAGTTGTTTGCAGGAATCTATGACTATCTCTTCATAGCTGGTTCATGATGAATGCTGCATTAAAGTCCACATTAGAATTTGAATTTTCTAGCTTAGTTGGTTAGAATTTGAATTTCTAGCTTAGTTGGTTGTGCTTTTATTACCTAATGTGTTTACTTATGAGTCTTAGTCAATAATTGAGTTGTCAAGGTATTAGTTGAGCCGTAATTGTTGAACACATCTAATTATTGTCTTTTACCTATGCTTGGAGGGTTTTTCCAAGTTATTTAAAGTCCCAAAGTTGTGTGTTCAAGGCAGTGAAGTTTTGAATTCGAATTTGAGTGAAATTTCAGTGTTTATACTGATTTCTTCTTAACTCTGTATCTCTTGGTGGATTCCATAGAGTGGTGAGTTAGTTTAAGCCCTGTATTCTTGGTTTACATCCTTGGGTGGTGAATTATCTGTATCCCATTGGTGTTTACTTTGGTGGTGAGCTTGTTATCCCTTTGAGCCCTGTATCCTTTGTTTACATCCTTGGGTGGTGAATTTTCTGTATCCCATTGGTGTTTACCTTGGTGGTGAGCTTGTTACCCTAGTTTGAGTGTTTATTGGGTTTCATAATCCTTGTTCCAGTCATTGGCTGAGTTGTTTATCAACTTGAAGATCCTATCCTCATCTATTATAATCCAGCAGCCCGGTATCAGATTGGTATTAGAGCCATATCTCGAAGATCCGGTATCAAGAACTTTGGATCACGATCTGAGACTATGACCTTAGGAATGCCATGCAATTTCACAATCTCCTTGAAGTACAAATCGGCCACGTGAGTCGCATCATTTGTCTTGTTACAGGGGACAAAATGAGCCATTTTAGAAAATCGGTCAACCACCACCATGATTGAATCTTTGTTTCGCTGTGTTCTAGGCAATCCCACCACAAAATCCAAGCTAACATCTTCCCATGGATCATTAGGAACAGGTAATGGAGTGTACAAACCAGTGTTCTGCCCATGACTTTTTGCCACATGACAAATTATACACCTCTTCACGTGCTTCATCACATCCCTTTCCATCTTCGGTCAATAGAAGTTTTCTTTCACAATAGCAATAGTTTTGTCTCTCCCAAAATGTCCGCTAATGCCACTGCCATGTGCTTCATTAATGATTAATTCTCTCAAGGAACATTGAGGAATACACAATTGGTTTGCCTTGAGTAGATAACCATCCTTGATCTCGTTATCTTTCTAAAGCCATGAAATCTTGTAAGGTTGAGGATGCTTCTCTGTTTGAAGACCAAGTTTATCAATCATCTCCGTAGACACCACATTTTCAAAGCTGCCACCATCAATAATAAAGTTGCGCACCTTGCCATGAGAAGAACATCTGCTATGGAAGATATTTCTGCGAAGCCAATCATCTTCTCGTTCTTGGGCAATACTCAAACTCCTTTGAATAATAAAGAGAGAATCACATTTATCAGCATAAGTGACTTCCCCTTCATCAACAAAGTCTGGACTACCGAAATTGATCAAGGCATATGTCTCGATCTCTTCATCACTTTCGTAAAAGTCATCAAATATTGGTGGTTTTCCATGATCCTCAAAGACGTCATGGTCTACTTCATCATTCTCCACCGATTCATCTTTATTAGCAACATCATTATCATCATAATTGCTCAAAGGACTTTGATCTTCTACTTCTCCATGCATTCCACCTGCGAATTCTTTATTTTCCAAAATTACTAAATGTTGCTGGAGTTGTTGGAGCTGCCGCATAAGATCTTCAATGATCAAACGTTGCTGGACTTGCTGGAGTTGCCGCCTGAGATCTTCAATGATCAAATCTCGTTCATCTCTTTGAGAAGGAGGCAATTGGGTAGTAGAAGTAACCTTGTGAGTACGACCAGCCATTGAACCAAAAGCTCTGATACCAATCTGATACCGGATCTTCGAGATATGGCTCTGATATCAATATGATACCGGGCTGCTGGACTGTAACAAATCAAGAGAGGATCTTCAAGTTGATTATCAACTCAACCAATGGCTGGAACAAATAAAATGGAACCTAACAAACACTCTTTGAAAGGAATACAAGCTCACCACCAAAGTGAACACCAATGGGATACAGATAATTCACCACCCAAGGATGTAAACCAGGATTAGAGGGCTCAAAACTAACCTCCCCACTCTATGGAATCCACCACAAGAGATACAGATGTTAAGAGAAATCAGTATAAACACTGAAATTCACTCAAATTCGAAAAAATAACAAGTCACCACCAAAGTAAACACAAATGGGATACAGATAATTCACCACCCAAGGATGCGCCAACCACGGATACAGGGCTTAAAGGGATAACAAGCTCACCACCAAAGTAAACACCAATGGGATACAGATTATTCACCACCCAAGGATGTAAACCAAGGATACAGGGCTTAAACTAACTCACCACTCTATGGAATCCACCACGAGATACAGAGTTAAGGAGAAATCAGTATAAACACTGAAATTTCACTCAAATTCGAATTCCAAACTTCACCCCCTTGAATACACAACTTTAGAACTTAAATAACTTGGAACAACCCTCCAAGCATAGGTAAACGACAATAATTAAATGATTTCAACAACTACAGCTCAACTACTACATTGACAACTCATTTTAACTAAGACTCATAAGTAAACTCATTAGGTAATAAAAGCACAACCAACTAAGCTAGAAATTCAAATTCCAACCAACTAAGCAATCAAATTCAAATTCTAGAGTATACTTTAATGCACCATTAACTATGAACCAGCTGTGAAGAGATAGTCATAGATTCCTGCAGACAACTCCAAATGACACATTGACAAATGTGTTAGAAAGCTGACTTCAAGATCTTTTATAGCCACAAATTGATAGGTGTCTATTTATGTATTACTTTTATATCAATTTGTCCATGTTTCTTTGCTATATTCCTTGGTATTTTTATGTTTTTGTGTGGTTTTGATGTTTGTAGGAGTTTTGGAGCAACTTGCACAAAAAATGGAGTAAAACCCTTCATTTTCACCTCTGCTAGTCAACCATATTCTCGGATTTAATTGTATTGATATACAAGGAACCCGATGACATATTATATACCGTTGGAAAGCTCTCGAAGTCTATTTTCTGGAGAAATTTACGGTTTATAAATTCATTCAGTGTACCAAAAGTTCTAATCAAAACAGGTGAGATGTATAGAAATATAATTCCACAAGTCACTGTAGCATGTATAATACGGGGCACTGTAGCAAGTCACTGTAGCAGAGTAATTAAACACATTTTAGGGTTTTATTTTCATAACTTGAAGAGGGGAAAACCTGTCTCTTATACACATCTAGATGTGTATAAGAGACAGCTTGGAGTTCTTGAAGGAGATTGAAGGCTTGGAAAGAGGAAGAACTACAAATCCTAATAGATTTCATCAAATTTGCTAAGTTTCCCTTTCCCTCTCATTTTCTGGAATGTCTCCATATTGTATTGTATTTGTATTCTGTCTGAATATGTGTAATTAAATCTGAATTGGTTGAGGGTGATTTCAAAGCCTTTGATATGGTTTTTGTGAATTGATTGTGCAAGGAATTGTTATCCAATTCTCTAATTGAAGTTGCTTGTATTTTCCCATGTTTAATGCTTATGATTACTTGCTGATTGTATTTGGGTGGCCAACTGAATAAAATCTGGATATTGTCTATTGCTAGATTAGAAATCTTGATCTGTAATTGTCTTGAATTTCTAATTATTAGTAGCAAAATTGTGATCAGAGATTTGCAATTGGAGAATACAACCTAAGTTAAATAATCCGAGCTTGTGTGTTTATTGCTTAGATCAACCTATCTTTCTTATCGTAATGCATCCATTGAATTAAATTTAGAGAGATTGTTCTAGGTTGTTTAATGGATAGAGATTAAATAAAGAGCCTGTTTTGTTTAACAACAAAGTAAGGAAAGATTGGGATAACAGAGCTTGTTGTTATCTACGGTTGATAATTTCAATGGTGTAATTGGATGACAATTCTATAATTAATTCGCAAATCCATATCTTGTGCAGAGAACGATCCCTTAACCAGATTTCTATCATTGATTAATTCCCATTTCAATTAAGTTTGCATTGTGTTATTCATTAATTACCGTCGTATTCAGTTTTCATCTAGTTAATCAACCAACAAAACCCCCTCATTTAGTTAATTGTTGCTGGAAATAACAAATTCAATTAGAATCAATCCTCGTGGGAACGATATCTTACTATCACTTTATTACTTGTGCGACTAGTATACTTGCTAGTTTCGAACGCATCAAGTTTTTGGCGCCGTTGCCGGGGATTGATTTTCTAATCGATTTGTTATTTTGTTTTCATTGTTGATTCATATTTTCTTTGTTTTTCTTTTCTGATTGTTTGTGTTTAGACAACATGGCAGTAAACTTCTATCAATTCAGTAGCGGATTTGAGCCACAAGTACCATGGAGAGTAAATGAGGTAAGCACTCCGAACATTGAACAACGACTTTCTGAGCTAACCTCTCTTGTGGAAAACATGGCTGTAGGAGATATGCAAAAATCTTATGAATGTGGGATATATTCTACGAGGGAGCATCCAATCGACATGTATCCAACTTTACAAGAAGAATATATGGAACAAGCCAATGCCATGGGTGGATTTCCAGGACAAACGAGGCAATGGTATGATCCTTTCTCTAGCACTTACAATGCTGGATGGAAAGATCAACATAATTTCAGTTACTGGAATCATCAACCAATCACTCCAAATGTGATACCAAATCGGCCACAAGGATTCAATCAACCTAGAGTGCAGCAACCTTTTCAAATGCAACCACCACCAATGCCACATCCAGCATCGCAACCAGTGATACCGGATCTTCGAGATATGGCTCTGATACCAAATCTGATACCGGGCTGCTAGATTATAATAGATCAGGATAGGATCTTCAAGTTGATTATCAACTCAACCAATGGCTGGAACAAATAGAATGGAACCTAACAAACACTCTTTGAAAGGGATAACAAGCTCACCACCAAAGTGAACACCAATGGGATACAGATAATTCACCACCCAAGGACTGTCTCTTATACACATCTAGATGTGTATAAGAGACAGGATGCGATCCTTCCGAATGGGATAAGAGAATTCACCACCCAAGGATGTAACCAAGGATACAGGCGTAAACTAACTCACCACTCTATGGAATCCACCAAGGCATACATGAGTTAAGGAGAAATTAGTATAAACACTAAAATTTCACTCAAATTCGAATTCAAAACTTCACTCCCTTGAATACACAACTTTAGAACTTAAATAACTTAGAACAATCCTCCAAGCATAGGTAAAAGACAATAATTAAATGATTTCAACAATTACAGCTCAACTACTACATTGACAACTCATTTAACTAAGACTCATAAGTAAACTAATTAGGTAACAAAAGCACAACCAACTAAGCTAGAAATTCAAATTCTAACCAACTAAGCAATAAAATTCAAATTCTAGAGTAGACTTTAATGCACTATTAATTATGAACCAGCTGTGAAGAGATAGTCATAGATTCCTGCAGACAACTCCAAATGACACATTGACAAATGTGTTAGAAAGCTGACTTCAAGATCTCTTACAGCCACAAATATTGACATTTAATTCTTTGCACAGCAATACCAGTTCTTTTACGAAATTACCCCTCATTTTGGTTCATGTGCACTCTTGACCATTGTAATAATTTACACCCCTTGATGATCTATCATGAATCCCATGGATTGCAACACTCCTGTGTCAAGCTCCCCTGGTTGAGAAAGACTCGACCTCGAGTCTTGATTGTTGTTTTCACCAAGATAAGGACTAAGGTCAGAGATATTAAATGTGTTGGAAACACCATAATGCTCAGGTATGACACAGGAGTGTTGCAATCCATGGGATTCATGATAGATCATCAAGGGGTGCAAATTATTACAATGGTCAAGAGTGCACATGAACCATAATGAGGGATAATTTCATAAAAGAACTGGTATTGCTGTGCAGAGAATTAAATGTCAAGATTTGTGGCTATAAGAGATCTTGAAGTCAGCTTTCTAACACATTTGTCAATGTGTCATTTGTAGTTGTCTGCAGGAATCTATGACTATCTCTTCACAGATGGTTCATAGTTAATGGTGCATTAAAGTCTACTCTAGAATTTGAATTTGATTGCTTAGTTGGTTGGAATTTGAATTTCTAGCTTAGTTGGTTGTGCTTTAGTACCTAATGAGTTTACTTATGAGTCTTAGTTAATAAATGAGTTGTCAATGTAGTAGTTGAGCTGTAATTGTTGAAATCATTTAATTATTGTCTTTTACCTATGCTTGGAGGGTTTTTCCAAGTTATTTAAGTTCTAAAGTTGTGTATTCAAGGGAGTGAAGTTTTGAATTCGAATTTGAGTGAAATTTCAGTGTTTATACTGATTTCTCCTTAACTCTGTATCTCTTGGTGGATTCCATAGAGTGGTGAGTTAGTTGAGCCCTATATCATTTGGGTTAAATCCTTGGTGGTGTGAATTTTCTGTATCCCATTGGTGTTTACCCTGGGGTGGTGAGCTTGTTATCCCTTTAAGCCCTGTACTTGGGTTTGCATTCTTGGGTGGTGACATTATCTGTATCACATTGTGTTACTTTGGTGGTGAGCTTTTATCCTTTCAAAGATGTGTTTGTTAGGTTCCATTCTTTTTTTTCAGCCATTGGTTGAGTTGATAATCAACTTGAAGATCCTATCCTCATCTATTATAATCCAGCAGCCCGGTATCAGATTTGGTATCAGAGCCATATCTCGAAGATCCGGTATCAGATTGGTATCAGAGCTTTTGGTTCAATGGATGGTCGTACTCACAAGGCTGCTTCTACTACCCAATTGCCTCCTTCTCAAAGAGATGAACGTGATTTGATCATTGAAGATCTCAGGTGGCAACTTCAGCAAGTCCAGAAACGTTTGATCGTTGAAGATCTTATGCGGCAGCTCCAACAACTCCAGCAACGTTTAGTAATTCTGGAAAATAAAGAATTCGTAGGTGGAATGCATGGAAAAGTAGAAGATCAAAGTCCTTTGGGCAATTATGATGATAATGATGCTGCTAATAAAGATGAATCGGTGGAGAATGATGAAGTAGACCATGACTTCTTTGAGGATCATGGAAAACCACCAATATTTGATGACTTTTATGAAATTGATGAAGAGATCGAGTCAGATGCCTTGATCAACATCAATTTCGATAATCCAGAATTTATTGATGAAGAGGAAGTCACTTATGCAAATCGAGGTGATTCTCTCTTTCTTATTCAAAGGAGTTTGAATATTGCCCCAGAACAAGAAGATGATTGGCTTCGCAGAAATATCTTCCATAGCAGATGTTCTTCTCATGGCAAGGTGTGCAACTTTATTATTGATGGTTGCAGCTTTGAAAATGTGCTGTCTACAGAGATGATTGATAAACTTGGCCTTCAGACAGAGAAGCATCATCAACCTTACAAGATTTCATGGCTTCGGAAAGATAACGAGATCAAGGTAAACAAACGATGCCTTGTTTCATTTTCTATTGGGAAAAGGTATAAAGATGAAATATGGTGTGATGTTGTTCCTATGGATGCTTGTCATTTACTTCTTGGTAGACCATGGCAGTATGATAGGAAAGTAATGCATGATGGCTATAGGAATACTTATACATTCTTTAAAGATGGGGTTAAAGTTATTTTGGGTCCTTCAAAGTTAGAAGGTGTTCCTAAACCTACTAAAGGGGAGGGAAATGCTTTGCTTACCCAAACAGAATGTAGAAGAGAGTTGGAGAGGGGAAGTGAAATTTATGTGTTCTTGTTTTTAGAAGAAAATGAAGTTGGTAACAAACCGCCTTTGGAGATGAAGTATCTTCTTGAAGAATACCATGATGTTGTACCAGATGAGATACCACCAGGTCTTCCTCCAATGAGAGACATACAACATTGCATTGATCTTGTTCCAGGTGCTGTGTTGCCAAATAAATCAGCCTATCGAATGAGTCCCACAGAACACGAAGAATTACAACGGCAGGTTAATGAACTTATCACTAAAGAGTTAGTGAGGGAGAGCAGGAGTCCTTGTGCTGTCCCAACTCTTTTGGTGAATAAAAAGAAGATGGTAGAAGCTTCTATCTTATCACCTCCAAATCTCAGCAAGGTTTTTGAAGTTGAATGTGATGCTTCCAATATTGGTATTGATGCTGTTATTAGCCAAGAACGCAGATCAATTGCTTTCTTTAGTGAAAAATTGAATGCATCTCGCAAAAAGTACTCAACTTATGACAAAGAGTTGTATGCGATTTGTCGAGCTTTGAAGCATTGGAGTCAGTATCTCTTGCCAAAACCATTCGTTCTATATTCTGACCATGAAGCTTTAAAGTTCATCAACAGCCAACAGAAGCTTAATGTTCGACATGCCAGATGGGTAGAGTTTCTTCAAGCTTTCAACTTTACCATCAAGCACAAATCGGGAGTTCAAAATGTGGTGGCTGATGCATTAAGCCGAAGACATTCTTTGCTGACCTCTATGCAAATGAATGTTATTGGGTTTGAAGTTTTAAAAGAGCTTTACAAGGATGATCCAGATTTCAGCAAAATATGGAGCAATTGTAATGAGTTTTCAGCTAACCAATTTGTTTTGCAGGATGGTTATCTACTCAAGGCAAACCAATTGTGTATTCCTCAATGTTCCTTGAGAGAATTAATCATTAATGAAGCACATGGCAGTGGCATTAGCAGTCATTTTCAGAGAGACAAAACTATTGCTATTGTGAAGGAAAACTTCTATTGGTCGAAGATGGAAAGGGATGTGATGAAGCACGTGAAGAGGTGTACAATTTGTCATGTGGCAAAAAGTCATGGGCAGAACATTGGTTTGTACACTCCATTACCTGTTCCTAATGATCCATGGGAAGATGTTAGCTTGGATTTTGTGGTGGGATTGCCTAGAACACAACGAAACAAAGAAGTTCAATCATGGTGTTGGTGACAGATTTTCTAAAAGGATCATTTGGTCTCCTATAACACAGACAAAGGATACACGCACGTGGCGATTTGTTACTCAAGGAGATGTGAAATTGCACGGCATTCCTAAGACCATAGTCTCAGATTGTGATCCAAAGTTCTTATCTCATTTTTGGCGTACACTTTGGAAAAAGCTGGGGATTACACTATACATTAGTTCATCTCATCATCCTCAAACAGATGGAAAAACTAAGGTTATCGACAGAAGCTTGGGAAATTTCTAGGAGTATGTTGGTAAGAATTTACGGCATGGGATCTGTTTTTTACCGCCAAGTGAGTTTGCGACAACAGATCATCAAGTCAAACCACGATCATAGTCCTTTTGAGGTTGTAGAGGAGAGAGCTAATAACATCAAGAAGCTGCATGAACAAGTTCGAGAGAAGATTTTGAAGCAAAATGAGAAGTATAAAGCTGCAGCAAACAAACATCAGAAGTATGCTGAGTTCAAAGAAGGAGATCTAGTGTGGATACACCTTAGAAAAGAAAGGTTTCCTCAAGGCAAATATGCCAAGTTGAAGCCTAGAGCTGATGGACCATTCAACGTTTTACAACGCATTGGAGAGAATGCTTATAAAGTTGAGCTACCTGAGCATTATGGTGTTTCCAACACATTTAATATCTCTGACCTTAGTCCTTATCTTGGTGAAAACAACAATCAAGACTCGAGGTCGAGTCTTTCTCAACCAGGGGAGCTTGACACAGGAGTGTTGCAATCCATGGGATTCATGATAGATCATCAAGGGGTGCAAATTATTACAATGGTCAAGAGTGCACATGAACCATAATGAGGGATAATTTCATAAAAGAACTGGTATTGCTGTGCAGAGAATTAAATGTCAAGATTTGTGGCTATAAAAGATCTTGAAGTCAGCTTTCTAACACATTTGTCAATGTGTCATTGGGAGTTGTCTGCAGGAATATATGACTATCTCTTCACAGCTGGTTCATAGTTAATGGTGCATTAAAGTCTACTCTAGAATTTGAATTTGATTGCTTAGTTGGTTGGAATTTGAATTTCTAGCTTAGTTGGTTGTGCTTTTATTACCTAATGTGTTTACTTATGAGTATTAGTCAATAATTGAGTCGTCAATGTATTAGTTTGAGCCGTAATTGTTGAACACATCTAATTATTGTCTTTTACCTATGCTTGGAGGGTTGTTCCAAATTATTTAAAGTCCCAAAGTTGTGTGTTCAAGGGAGTGAAGTTCGGAATTCGAATTTGAGTGAAATTTCAGTGCTTATACTGATTTCTCCTTAACTCTGTATCTCTTGGTGGATTTCATAGAGTGGTGAGTTAGTTTAAGCCCTGTATCCTTGGTTTATATCCTTGGGTGGTGAATTATCTGTATCCCATTGGTGTTTACTTTGGTGGTGAGCTTGTTATCCCTTTCAAAGAGTTTATTGGGTTTCATAATCCTTGTTCCAGCCATTGGTTGAGTTGTTTATCAACTTGAAGATCCTCTCTTGATTTGTTACAATCCAGCAGCCCGATATCAGATTGGTATCAGAGCCATATCTCGAAGATCCGGTATCACTTGAGCATACCACATGAAATTCTTTGAGGTGTTTGTTCGGATCCTCTCCTGCAAAACCATGAAATGTAGGCAAGAGATGAATCAGTCCAGATTTAAGTTCAAAATCTATCTCAATGTTGGGATTTATGCGTAGCGGTTGTTTTGATTTAATTGGAGCCGGGCTATACTCCTTCAGAGTGGCTGATCATTTTCCCATTCGCGCATTGTGATGCTGTTCGTAAACTTAGCAAGTATTACTGAGTCGGCAGCAAGTGAATCAAGTTATTAAGTAAGCATATCGTTCGCGACGAGGATTTATTTCTAATTGAATTTGTTATTTCCAGCAACAATAAACTAAACAGGGGGGGATTTTTGTGGAATGCTTTACTAAATGAAATAAGAATGCAAGTAAAGAATAACAAAACAGAAAGTAAATTTTAATGAAAAATCAATGGGAGAAAGCTGGTTAAGGGATCCTTCTCTACCACAAGATATGGATTTGCGAATTAATCGTAGAATTGTCATCCAATTACAGCATTTGAAGTTATCAACCGTAGATGACAACAAGCTCTATTATCCCAATCTTTCCTTACTTTGTTGTTAAATAAAATAGGCTCTTTACTTAATCTCTATCCATTAAACAACCTAGAACAAGCTCTCTAAATTTAATTCAATGGATGCATTATGAAAAAGAAAACAGGTTGATCTAAGCAATAAACACACAAGCTCGGATTATTTAACTTAGGTTGTATTCTCCAATTGCAATCTCTGATCACAATTTTGCTACTAATGATTAGAAATTCAAGACAATTACGGATCAAGATCTCTAGTCTAGCAATAGACAATATCCAGATTATATTCAGTTGGCCACCCAAATACAATCCAGCAAGCAATCATAAGCATTAAACATGGGAAAATACAAGCAACTTCAATTAGAGAATTGGATAACAATTCTTGCACAATCAATTCATAAAAACCATATCAAGGGCTTTGAAATCACCCTCAACCAATTCAGATTTAGTTACACATATTCAGATAGAATACAAATACAATAAAATATGGAGACATTCCAGAAAATGAGAGGGAAAGGAAACTTAGCAAATTTGATGAAATCTATTAGGATTTGTAGTTCTTCCTCTTTCCAAGCCTTCAATCTCCTTCAAGAACTCTAAGAGATGAGAGAAATCCAAAGATGCAGCCTCCTCCACGTTCTCCCCTTTTCAAGTTATGAAATAAAACCCTAAAATGTGTTTTAAATACTCTGCTATAGTAACGTGCTACAGTGTCCCGTATTATACATGCTACAGTGATGTGTGGAATTACATTTCTACACTTCTTACACTGTTTTGATTACAACTTTCGGTACACTGAATGGATTCATAAAGCGTAAATTTCTCCAAAAAGTAGACTTCGAGAGCTTTTCAACGGTATATGATATGTCATCGGGTTCATTGTATATCAATACAATTAAATCCGAGAAGATGGTTGACTAGGAGAGGTGAAAATGAAGGGTTTTACTCCATTTTTGTGCAAGTTGCTCCAAAACTCCTACAAACATCAAAACCACACAAAACATAAAAATACCAAGGAATATAGCAAAGAAACATGGACGAATTGATATAAAAGTAATACATAAATAGACAACTATCAAATTGGTTTGGACAGCTAGCACATAACCTTTTAAATCTCTCCCAATATTCATGAAGTGATTCTCCATTGTGTTGTCGAATGCCCCTAATATCTTTTTAATGTTTATAACTTTTGAAGTGGGAAAGTATTTCTCTAAAAGTGATACCGGGCTGCTGGATGGTAACAAATCAAGAGAGGATCTCAAGTTGATAAACAAACTCAGCAAGACTGGAACAAGGAGTATGAAAAACCAATAAACCTCAACTAGGGTAAAAAGCTCTCACCACAAGGTAAAACAACAATGGGATACAGAAACTTCACCACCCAAGGAGAAACAAAGGATACAGGGCTTAAAACTAACTCACCACTCTATGGAATCCACCAAGAGATACAGAGTTAAAGAGAAATCAGTATAAACACTGAAATTTCACTCAAATTCGAATTCAAAACTTCACTTCCTTGAATACACAACTTTAGAACTTAAATAACTTGGAACAACCTTCCAAGCATAGGTAAAAGACAATAATTAAATGATTTCAACAATTATAGCTCAACTACTACATTGACTATTAAATTATTGACTAAGACACATAATTAAAGTCATTAGATAATGAAAGCACAACCAACTAAGCTAGAAATTCAAATTCCAACCAACTATGCAATAAAATTCAAATTCTAGAGTAGACTTTAATGCACCATCAATTGTGAGCCAGCTATGAAGAGATAGTCATAGATTCCTACAGACAACTCCAAATGACACATTGACAAATGTGCTAGAAGGCTGACTTCAAGATCTTTTACAGCCACAAATCTTGACATTTAATTCTCTGCACAGCAATACCAGTCCTTTTACGAAATTATCCCTCATTTTGGTTCATGTGCACTCTTGACCATTGTAATAATTTGCAACCCTTGATGATCTATCATGAATCCCATGGATTGCAGCACTCCTGTGTCAAGCTCTCCTGGTTGAGAAAGACTCGACCTCGAGTCTTGATTGTTGTTTTCTCCAAGATAAGGACTAAGGTCAGAGACATTGAATGTGTTGGAAGCACCGTAATGCTCAGGTAGCTCAACTTTGTAAGCATTCTCTCCAACGCGTTGTAAAACTTTGAATGGTCCATCAGCTCTAGGCTTCAACTTGGCATATTTGCCTGGAGGAAACCTTTCCTTTCTAAGGTGTATCCACACAAGATCTCCTTCTTTGAACTCAGCATACTTCCGATGTTTGTTTGCTGCAGCTTTATACTTCTCATTTTGCTTCAAAATCTTCTCTCGGACTTGTTCATGCAGTTTCTTGATGTTCTTAGCTCTCTCCTCTGCATCACTGCTAAATTGAGTTTTGGAAGGAATAGGAGCTAAATCCAAAGGACTTATTGGATTCTTGCCATAAACAACCTCAAAAGGACTATGACCAGTGGTTTGACTTGATGATCTGTTGTAAGCAAACTCAACTTGAGGTAAAACAAGATCCCATTGCCGTAAATTCTTACCAACATAACTCCTCAGAAGATTTTCCAAGCTTCTGTTGATAACTTCAGTTTGTCCATCTGTTTGAGGATGATGAGATGAACTAAAGGTAAGTGTAGTCCCCAGCTTTTTCCAAAGTGTACGCCAAAAATGAGATAAGAACTTTGGATCACGATCTGAGACTATGGCTTTAGGAACGCCATGCAATTTTACAATCTCCTTGAAGTACAAATCGGCCACATGAGTTGCATCATTTGTCTTGTTACAGGGGACAAAATGGGCCATTTTAGAAAATCGGTCAACCACCACCATGATTGAATCTTTGTTTCGCTGAGTTCTAGGCAATCCCACCACAAAATCTAAGCTAACATCTTCCCATGGATCATTAGGAACAGGTAATGGAGTGTACAAACCAGTGTTCTGCCCATGACTTTTTGCCACATGACAAATTGTACACCTCTTCACGGGCTTCATCACATCCCTTTCCATCTTCGGCCAATAGAAGTTTTCCTTCACAATAGCAATAGTTTTGTCTCTCTCAAAATGACCGCTAATGCCACTGCCATGTGCTTCATTAATGATTAATTCTCTCAAGGAACATTGAGGAATACATAATCGGTTTGCCTTGAGTAGATAACCATCCTGCAAAACAAATTGGTTAGATGAAAACTCATTACAATTACTCCATATTTTGCCGAAATCTGGATCATCCTTGTAAAGCTCTTTTAAAACTTCAAACCCAACAACATTCATTTGCATAGAGGTCAGCAAAGAATGTCTTCGGCTTAATGCATCAGCCACCACATTTTGAACTCCAGATTTGTGCTTGATGGTAAAGTTGAAAGCTTGAAGAAACTCTACCCATCTGGCATGTCGAACATTAAGCTTCTGTTGGCTGTTGATGAACTTCAAAGCTTCATGGTCAGAATATAGAACGAATGGTTTTGGCAAGAGATACTGACTCCAATGCTTCAAAACTCGACAAATAGCATACAACTCTTTGTCATAAGTTGAGTACTTTTTGCGAGATGCATTCAATTTTTCACTAAAGAAAGCAATTGATCTGCCTTCCTGGCTAATAACAGCATCAATACCAATATTGGAAGCATTACATTCAACTTCAAAAACCTTGCTGAGATTAGGAAGTGATAAGATAGAAGCTTCTACCATCTTCTTTTTACTCACCAAAAGAGTTGGGACAACACAAGGACTCCTGCTCTCCCTCACTAACTCTTTAGTGATAAGCTCATTAACCTGCCGTTGTAATTCTTCATGTTCTGTAGGACTCATTCGATAGGCTGATTTAATTGGCAACACAGCAGCTAGAACAAGATCAATACAATGCTGTATGTCTCTCATTGGAGGAAGACCTGGTGGTATCTCATTTGGTATAACATCATGGTATTCTTCAGGAAGATATTTCATCTCCTGAGGTGGTTCATTACTAACTTCATTTTCTTCTAACAACAAGAACACATAAATTTCACTTCCCTTCTCCAACTCTCTTCTACATGCTGTTTGGGTAAGCAAAGCATTTTCCTCCCCTTTAGTAGGTTTAGGAACACATTCTAACTTTGAAGGACCCAAAATAACTTTGACCCCATCTTTAAAGAATGTATACCCATAGCTATCATGCATTACTTTCCTATCATACTGCCATGGTCTACCAAGAAGTCAATGACAAGCATCCATAGGAACAACATCACACCATATTTCATCTTTATACCTTTTCCCAATAGAAAATGAAACAAGGCAGCATTTGTTTACCTTGATCTCGTTATCTTTCCGAAGCCATGAAATCTTGTAAGGTTGAGGATGCTTCTCCATGTGAAGACCAAGTTTATCAATCATCTCCGTAGACACAACATTTTCAAAGCTGCCACCATCAATAATAAAGTTGCACACCTTGCCACGAGAAGTACGTCTGCTGTGGAAGATATTTCTGCGAAGCCAATCATCTTCTCGTTCTTGGGCAATACTAAAACTCCTTTGAATAAGAAAGAGAGAATCACCTCGATTTGCATAAGTGACTTCCTCTTCATCAACACCAATTCTGGATTATCGACTTGATCAAGCATCTAAACTCGATCTCTTTCATCAATTTCGTAAAAGTCATCAAATATTGGTGGTTTTCCATGATCCTCAAATAAGTCATGGTCTACTTCATCATTCTCCACCGATTCATCTTTATTAGCAGCATCATTATCATCATAATTGCCTAAAGGACTTTGATATTCTACTTCTCCATGCATTCCACCTGCGAATTCTTTGTTTTCCAGAATTACTAAATGTTGCTGGAGTTGTTGGAGCTGCCGCATAAGATCTTCAACGATCAAACGTTTCTGGACTTGCTGAAGTTGCCACCTGAGATCTTCAATGATCAAATCACGTTCATCTCTTTGAGAAGGAGGCAATTGGGTAGTAGAAGCAGCCTTGTGAGTACGACCAGCCATTGAACCAAAAGCTCTGATACCAATCTAATGCCGGATCTTCGAGATATGGCTCTGATACCAAACTGATGCCGGATTGCTGGATTATAATAGATGAGGATAGGATCTTCAAGTTGATTATCAACTCAACCAATGGCTGGAACAAATAGAATCTAACAAAACACTCTTTGAAAGGATAACAAGCTCACCACCAAAGTGAACACCAATGGGATACAGATAATTCACCACTCAAGGATGTAAACCAAGGATACAGGGCTTAAAGGGATAACAAGCTCACCACCAAAGTAAACACCAATGGGATACAGATAATTCACCACCCAAGGATGTAAACCAAGGATACAGGGCTTAAACTAACTCACCACTCTATGAAATCCACCAAGAGATACAGAGTTAACGAGAAATCAGTATAAACACTGAAATTTCACTAAAATTCGGATTCAAAACTTCACTCCCTTGAATACACAACTTTAGAGCTTAAATAACTTGGAACAACCCTCCAAGCATAGGTAAAAAGACAATAATTAAATGATTTCAACAATTACAGCTTAACTACTACATTGACAACTCATTTATTAACTAAGACTCATAAGTAAACTCATTAGGTAATAAAGCACAACCAACTAAAGACTAGAAATTCAAATTCCAACCAATATGAAATAAAAATTCAAATTTTCTAGATTTAGATTTTAATGCCACATCAATTGTGACCAGTATGAAGAGATAGTCATAGATTCTGCAGACAACTCCAAATGACCACATTGACAAATGTGCTAGAAGGCTGACTTCAAGATCTTTTACAGCCACAAATCTTGACATTTAATCTTTGACAGCAAACCAGTCCTTTACGAAATTACCCTCATTTGGTCATGTGCACTTCTTGACCATTGTAAAATTTGCAACCCTTGATGATCTATCATGAATCCCATGAGGATTGCAGCACTCCTTGTGTCATAGTCATGATCTGGCTCGGATTTAATTGTATCGATATACAATTAACCGGATAACATGTTATATACCATTGGAAAGCTCTCGAAGTCTATTTTCTGGCGAAATTTACGGTTCACGAATTTATGTAGTGTACCGAAAGTTGTGATAAAAATGGTATGAGAAGTGTATATTTGTAATTCCATATATCACTGTAGCATGTTATTAAATACGGGGCACTGTAGCAAGTTACTGTAGCAGAGTATTTAAACCCATTTTAGGGTTTTATTTGATTAACTTGAAGAGGGGAGAACAGGGAGGAGGCTACATCTTTGGATTTCTCATCTCTTGGAGTTCTTGAAGGAGATTGAAGGCTTGGAAAGAGGAAGAACTACAAATCCTAATAGATTTCATCAAATTTGCTAAGTTTCCCTTTCTCTCTCATTTTCTGGAATGTCTCCATATTGTATTGTATTTGTATTCTGTCTGAATATGTGTAACTGAATCTGAATTGGTTGAGGGTGATTTCAAAGCCCCTGATATGGTTTTTGTGAGTTGATTGTGCCAGAAGTTGTTATCCAATTCTCTAATTGAAGTTGCTTGTATTTTCCCATATCTAATGCTTATGATTGCTTGCTGGATTGTATTTCAAATGGCCAACTGAATATAATCTGGCCTGTTGTCTATTGCTAGGACTAGCAATCTTGATTCCGAATTGTCTTGAATTCTAATCCTTAGTAGCAAAATGTGATCAGAGATTGCAAATTGGAGAATACAACATAGTGTTAAAGAATCCGAGCTTGGTGGTTATTGCTTGATAAATCTAATTTTCTTATCGTTAATGCATCCATTGAATTTAAATTTAGAGAGCTTGTTTAGGGTTGTTTAATGGATAGATCTAATTAAAGAGCTGTTTTATTTAACAACAAGTAAGGAAAGATTGGTATAACAGAGCTTGTGTTATCTACGGTTGATAACTTCAATGCTGTAATTGGATGACAATTCTACGATTAATTCGCAAATCCATATCTTGTGGTAGAGAAGGATCACTTAACCAGCTTTCTCCCATTGATTTTTCATTCAAATTTACTTTCTGTTTTGTTATTCTTTACTTGCATTCTTATTTCATTTAGTAAATCATTCAACAAAAATCCCCCCTGTTTAGTTTATTGTTGCTGGAAATAACAAATTCAATTAGAATCAATCCTCGTGGGAACGATATCTACTTACCACTTTATTACTTGTGCGACTAGTATACTTGCTAGTTTCGAACGCATCAAGTTTTTGGCGCCGTTGCCGGGGATTTATTTCTAATCGATTTGTTATTTTGTTTTCATTGTTGATTCGTAATTGTTTGTTTTTCTTTTCTGATTGTTTGTGTTTGGGCAAACATGGCAGTAAATTTCCCCAACAATTTAGTAAAGCCAATTTGAGCCACAATTACATTGGAGTGTAAATGAGGTCACAGCCACTCATAACATTGAACAACAACTTTCTAAGTTAACTTCTCTTGTGGAAAACATGGCTGTAGGACATATGCAGAAATCTTATGCATGTGAGGTATATTCTACCATGGAGCATCAATCGACATGTATCCAACTTTGCAAGGAGATATGGAACAAGCCAATGTCATGGATGGATTTCCAGGACAAACAAGGCAATGGTATGATCCCTTCTCTAAACTTACAATGCCGGATGGGGAGATCACCCTAATTTTAATTACTGGAATCATCAACCAATCGCCCAAATGTGATACCAAATTGGCCACAAAGTTTCAATCAACCTAGAGTGCAGCAACCATTTCAATGCAACCACCACCAATGCCACATCCAGCACCGCAACCAGCTTCGCAAAACTCAGGTATGTCTCTCGAAGATATTGTTAATGCACTTGCCACTACCACAATGCAATTCCAGCAGGAAACTGGGGCAAGTATCCAAAACCTGGCAAATCAAATGGGACAATTGGCTACTAGCATGAGCAAATTCGAGGGCCAAGACTCAGAAAAAATTATCTTCTCAAACGGTGATCAATCCAAGCGAGACTGCTAGTGCGTAACTTTGCAAAGTGGAGAAGCAATTAGGATGTCTTACCGGAAAATCACAAAACTGATAAGGAGATGACACCACATACCACATGAACAAAACATTGACTCTCAGGTAAATCCTATAAACTCCATTCTTCATATGGTACTCTCCACTTTTTCCTAGTAGATTGCAAAACGAAGAAGGAGGAACAAGAACAGAAAATACTAGACAATTTTGAAAAAACTAGGTAAAGTACCCAATTCTGGATTTTACATAAGAGCAAGTACCTCGTGATACAAAATGTCTCAATGAGTTACACCAACAAGAGAACATTAAAAGGAATGAGAAAGTAATGTGTGGAGAAAATGTTTCAGCTGTGTATGCAAGAAAAATTCCTCCGAAAATGCAAAGATCCAGGTATGTTCACCATGCCATTCACTATTGGTAAAACCAAGTTTGAAAGAGTTATGTTAGATTTAGAAGCATCTATTAACATCATGCCATATTCTATTTATGCTTCTTTAATCTTGGACCTTTTACGGAAATTGGTATTACCATTCAACTCTTACAAAAGTGTGTGGAAGATGTGCTTGGCAGGGAATCAATGTTTTCCCAGCAAACTTCTATGTCTTGAAATAGAGGAGAGACATCTCCTAATCCAACTTCGATTCTGTTCGGAGACCATTCTCGAGAAATGTTAGAACTAAGATTGATGTTCATGATGGCACTCTCATCATAGATTTTGATGGCAAGGTGATATGTTTCAATATTTTTGAGGCAATGAGGTACTCTAGTGACTTACATTCTGTTTTTGCAGTTGACGTTGTTGATTCTTTGCCACAACAATAGTTTGAGTTAACTCGCAAGAATGGAGTGGATGTTGCTATTAGTGAACACATAAGGACAGGAAAAATTCTAAGGAGCCAGAAATTTTGATACAAGTGTCCAAAAGAAATGGAGGAAGTTGTGGCAAGCTTAGATGAGACCATAGCAATAAACCACAAATAGGTATGATGTTTCGTACATTCAATTTCCTTTATCTATGAGAAAAATTCTTCCTTCTGTGGTGACAGCCCCTGCCTGTGAGCTTAAGCATTCTCTACAGATCATTTGAGGCATGGATCTTGAGTGAGAAATCCTTGCCAATTATATAGAAATGCGGCCTTGCACGAATACAAGAAGAGAAACTCGTCCGAATACTTACAAACCACAAAACCGCTATTGGGTGGACAATTGCTAACATCCAAGGCCCAGCCATATGCATGCACCATTTCTTGTTGGAAGAAGGATCCAAGCCCATTAGAGAAGCACAACAGAAATTGGATCCTCCCATGATGGAACCAACGTCGGGTTGAGGACGTTAAACCAAGCGCTTATTGGGAGGCAACTCAATGTTTTTGAAAAATAAAAAAAAAGAAGAAAAGAAAAATAAAATGAGGTAATAATGATCGATTTTTTTGTCTCGAGGAGATTTCTTTCATAGGCTATCAATTTGATCAGGTTTTATCTTTCTTTGCCATCTGTCTTATTCGTTTTTATATTTTTTACTTGTTTTTGACTTTTGTTTGCTATTGTGTTGTTATCTCTTTTATGTGTCTTTAGTTTTGTTTCTGCTCTTTTCTTTTCCTTCCTTTTGTTTAATTTGATTATTCCGCACTTCGAATTCATTTGTGCAACAGCTTGAGCAAACATTCAAGCGGGAGCTGAAGTCATTGCTCGAAGGTTTGAAACGTGCATATCTTGGAGTAAAACAAACTCAATCGCATTATCGGTAATAGCTCTCCTTTTATGCTCTTCAATGGATGCCGATATCTTTGTGTCAAACCTTCGTAAATATTTCCCTTCACTTCCTCAAAATGCTGTGTTTAAAATTTATAAAGTACGGATGACTAGACTTTGGGCGTTGATGCTCCTAAATGTGCCTGCGGATATACGATGGCTTATCGAAGCCAAGGTGAGATTGTCCGGTGAGCCGGACATTAATCTCGCAAAATACATGCCTGGTCTAGGAAAGAGCTACTACGCCAAGAGGCGAAGAGCGAAAAGGTTACAGGTATGTTATAAATGTGCTAGATGGAATTGTAACCAGACTTGTCGTTCATTAGGTTTTGCGTCCAGGAATAGAGAAGATAAACTTTCATGTATTAAGAATGGGTTGAGTAATGAGTCGCTGGATAATGTTTTGTTAACTCTCGAGTCACATTCTTGCGGACTTGTTCAGCGTGAATTGCTTAATCTATGGACACAATTTCGTGATGAATTGCAATGTTGTAGTCTAGGGAATCTGACTAAAAACGACACTGTTTGCCAGTTTATAAGAAAACTGGATGGGAAGCAAATCCCTGACTCATAGAAGGCGTTTCAGCCGTTACTGGACGTAAAACCGGAGGAAGATGTGAGCCACAATCACAACTACTTGTATATTTGAATGTGTGTTGTTGTTGTCGAATTTTATTTCTTTCTTGTTTCGTATGATCTGATTATCAATGTTGTTTTTGTGTTGTTGTTGTTTGTTGATTTCGCTTGTTTTAATTTCAAGTTTTCTTTTTGACAAACCATATAACTACCCTATGGCATAAGTACACGTGGGAGACAAGTGTGGAGGTTTTTTCAACCTCCACCGAAAGTGTATCTCCATTTTTAATGCTTCACGTGGGAGACAAGTGTGGGGGTTTTGTCAACCCCCGCCGAAAGTGTATCTCCATTTTCCATACTTCACGTGGGAGGCAAGTGTGTAGGTTTTGTCAAACCTCGCCGAAAGCATATCTCATTTTTTTCAAATTTGGGGCGATAAATCTGCATCGAGCAACCCCCACCGAAAGTATGTCCCCATGTGTCAAAATTTGAGAGTTTTATGTATGTATATATACATTCTACATATTTTCATATGTCATTCCATAACCTGTCTTGCAATTGAAAAGCATAATATCTAACGTGTCTTACACAAGATTAGAGCACTTGTAGAAATGAAGAAAACACCAATTCGGCGATTCCGCAATATATGCGTATTTTGCGGATCGCAATTTGGTAAAGATGGAGAGTTTACAACAGCAGCTCTTGATCTTGGTAGGACATTAGATGCGAGGGGTATTCATTTGATTTATGGAGGGGGTAGTCTTGGGTTAATGGGGTGTGTGTCAACAGCTGCATCCCTAGGAGGGAGCAAAGTTCTCGGCATTATCCCTAAACCATTAGCTGTACGAGATATCGTAGCAACACAATCGGGGAAGAGTTACAAGTCTCTAGCATGCATGAGCGTATTGCACATATGGTCATTAAATCTGATGCATTTATAGCTTTGCCCGGTGGTTATGGTACATTGGAGGAGATATTTTAAATCACCTCTTGGGCACAGCTAAACATCCATCGGAAACCCATTGGTTTGTTAAATGTCAATAATTTTTTTGATGGTTTGTTGTCTTTTCTTGATCAAGCAGTAGAAAAAAAACTTCATCTCACCGTCGGCGAGGCAAATCCTGGTTACAGCTTCAACTGCAGGGGAGTTAATTGACAAATTACAAGCATTCGTCTATTCGCCAATCAACGAATTGGTAGGAAGATTGGTTTGGGAGAAGGCATAAGAGCGCGTAAACTGGATTTAACGCCCATCTGTAATCTCTATCTGATGGTTTGCTTCGTTTTGTTTAATTTCTTTTTAGTGTGTTTATTTGAGATTTTTCATGTCATTTCTTTTGAGTTTTTTTCAGGTTATTTCTTTCGCACCAGGTAATATTTTCTAATCATTTCTTTTAGAGTGGTGGCTTAAAAAGTTCAATTCCTCTTGAAACGCATTCTGGATCTCTTGAATCCATAATGGCTGAATAAGGAGGCTAACTTCTAAACTTTTTAGACCCATTCTAACTGACTTGTTTTTGTTTGCTGGCTTGTTGGACTGTGTTATTTTATGAGTAAGTTTAGTTTTGTGTAATTTAGAGTTGTTGTGTGTTTTTGTCTATATCAGTTTCGATTCGAAAAAAAACATTGTGGAAAAACCTGAGAATGGCAGAATATGGGGTTTCCTTAACTCTTGAAACGCATTCTCTCTAAATAAATCCGTAGTTTGTTTATTTTATGTTGTTTGAAGTGTCTTGTTTCTGGTTTTGTTCTTCATAATAAAGGTATATAGGCTGGAAACCTTAAGTCTGCGGGCTACTGGTCCTAAGGATTGTTGAAATATACACTCTTGACTCAGGTGTAACAATGCCACGTACCTCTTCTCTTGCATTTTATGGGCCAATGATAAGGCAATGATTGAATTAAGAATAACTCTTGGAAAATGATAAATGATGCATGGATCTGTGTGCTTAAAATGTTTATTAGTTTTCGCTTTGCTTGTGATTCCTTGCGCAACATTGAGCACTGAGCTATTATCACTGAGTTATTTGTTCACTTAGAGAAAGTTTATGGAATTTAAATGTTTCTTCAGATTTCAATGAATTCTAGAACTTGTTTGATGGTCACTCGAGGCGAAATCCTAGACTGTGCAACATTGGGGAAATGATTTTAGGCCATCTTTGGACCGTTTGAGCCTTAATAGCCAGCCTTGACTGCAATTGATCCCTAGTTACCCCTTTGAGCCTTTGTAAGCCTTTTTCTTTGTTAACTCACTAAAAGATTTCCTAACCTCAAATGAATTTGTTCAAAACAGTTTATCCCTTACCTATGAGCATGTAAATCATTCGCAATTACATTTTGAGCTATGTTCTGGTTTTGGGAAGTTAGAGGATGTTGGATTGTGCCATGAGCAATGCAAGTGAGTTTTATTATGTTTGTAAAAAAAAAAAAAGAGAAAAAATCTGTACTTATCTTCCACGTACTTAAACATTGAGGACAATGTATTGTTTAAGTGTGGGGGAGGGGAATTGCAGTTAAAAAAAAAAAAAGAAGAAAAAGATATCTATACCCTTGGGTGTTCTTAAAAAGAATGAAACAACAAAGTGTGGGGGTGTAGTTTCTTTTATTTTCTAAAAAAAAAAGAAAAAGAAAAGAAAAAAAAGATTGAGTGTTCTAAATAAGTTTGGGGGAGTATTGAAATGAAGTTGTGTTATAGGGTTGAGCTCTACATAGTCTTGAATGATTTATGTGTTTGTGGGTGATTTGAGCCAAATTATTATCCTTTATCATACCTTCACCAAGCCAAACGTTACAAGCTTAATAAAGTCCTACTTGATCCTTGGTGTTGTGCATGTCTACATTAGTGGAGAGTGACTTGAAAAGCAGGGCTATGGAGTTCATTTATACACACATCTTCAATATTAAATATGATTCATTTTTATGCATAAACTCATCCGGGTTACAAGTGATTAGGTGAGAATGGCTATACACACACACACGCTTGAGGAATTGAAATGAAGCGAAACTAATCTTTGAGATAAAATTCTTGATCAAGTGCATTATTTTGACGTTTTCCTTGGGTTATAATTAAGTACAATCTTTGAGGCCTATTTGCAAGTTGAAGCATTTGTGTGTTTTATTTTTTTCTTTGATTCTGTTTCGGTTTAGTTTTGTTTCGTATCATTTTAGTTGCTCGAGGACTAGCAAAGTCTAAGTGTGGGGGAATTTGATAGTTGTATATTTATGTATTACTTTTATATCAATTCGTCCATGTTTCTTTGCTATATTCCTTGGTATTTTTATGTTTTTGTGTGGTTTTGATGTTTGTAGGAGTGTTGGAGCAACTTGCACAAAAATGGAGTAAAACCCTTCATTTTCACCTCTGCTAGTCAGTGATCTTCTCGGATTTAATTGTATTGATATACACTGAACCCGACGACATGTTATATACTGTTGGAAAGCTCTCGAAGTCTATTTTCTGGAGAAATTTACGGTTTATAAATCCATTTAGTGTACCAAAAGTTTAATCAAAACAGTGTGAGAAGTATAGAAATGTAATTCCACAAATCACTGTAGCATGTATAATACGGGGCACTGTAGCAGGTTACTGTAGCAGAGTATATAAACACATTTTAGGGTTTTATTTTGATAACTTGAAGAGGGAGAAACGACTGGGAGGCTGCATCTCTGAATTTCTCTCATCTCCTGGAGTTCTTGAAGGAGAAAGAAGGCTTGGAAGAGGAAAAACTACAATCCTAGGAGATTTTCATCAAATTTGCTAAGTTTTCCCTTTCCCCTTCATTTTCTGGAATGTCTCCATATTGTAATTGTATTTGTATTCTGTCTGAATATGTGTAACGAATCTGGAATGGTTTGAGGGTGATTTCAGCCCCTGATATGATTTTTGTAAGTTGATTGTGCAAGAAGTTGTTATCCAATTCTCTAATGGAAGTTGCTTGTATTTTCCCATGTTTAATGCTTATGATTGCTTGCTGGATTGTATTTGGGTGGCCAACTGAATATAATCTGGTTGTTGTCTATTGCTAGACTAGAAATCTTGATCCGTAATTGTCTTGAATTTCTAATCCTTAGTAGCAAAATTGTGATCAGAGATTGCAATTGGAGAATACAACCTAAGTTAAATAATCCGAGCTTGTGTGTTTATTGCTTTGATCAATCTATCTTTCTTATCGTAATGCATCCATTGAATTAAATTTAGAGAGCTTGTTCTAGGTTGTTTAATGGATAGAGCTTAAATAAAGAGCCTGTTTTATTTAACAACAAAGTAAGGAAAGATTGGGATAACAGAGCTTGTTGTTATCTACGGTTGATAATTTCAATACTGTAATTGGATGACAATTCTATGATTAATTCGCAAATCCATATCTTGTGGTAGAGAAGGATCCCTTAACCAGATTTCCCTCATTGATCTTTTATTCAAATTAACTTCTGTTTTGTTATTCTTAATTTGCATTCTTATTTCACTTAGTTAATCATTCAACAAAACCCCCCCATTTAGTTAATTGTTGCTGGAAATAACAAATTCAATTAGAATCAATCCTCGTGGGAACGATATCTTACTCATCACTTTATTACTTGTGCGACTAGTATACTTGCTAGTTTCGAACGCATCACTTGGACCTTTTGCGAAAACTGGTATTACCATTCAACTTGTTGATCATTTTAATGCATATCTCAAAAGAGTTGTGGAAGATGTGCTTGTGCAGGTGAATCAATTGGTTTTCCCAGCAGACTTCTATGTCCTTAAAATAGAGGATGAGACATATCCTAATCCAACTTCGATCTTTAGGGAGACCATCCTTGAAAAATGCTAGAACCAGATTGATGTGAGTATGGCACTCACCATGGAGTTTGGATGGCAAAAGGTGATTGTTTCAATTAATTTCGAGCAAGAGGGTACCCTAGTGACTTGCATTCTGTTTTTGCAGTTGACATTATTGATTCTTTGCCACAACACTGTGTTGAGTTAACTCGCAAGGATGGATTGGAAATGGCTATTAGTGAGCACATAGGGACAGAAAATTCCAAAGAACCAAGAAGGTTGATACAAGTGTCCAAAGAAATGGAGGAAGCTATGGCATACTTAGATGAGACTATAGCTATAATCACAAATAGGTATGATGTTTCGTACATTGAATTACCTTTATCTAATGAGAAACTTCTTCCTTCTGTGATGAAAGCCAATACCTTAGAGCTTAAGCTACTTCCAGATTATTTGAGGCACGTGTTTTTGGGTGGGAATGATTCTTTGCCAGTTATAATAGAAATGGGCCTTGCACCACTACAAGAAGAGAAACTCGTCCAAGTACTTAGAGATCACAAAATAAATATTGGGTGGACGATTGCTAACATCCAAAGCCCAGCCATGTGCATGCAACAATACTTGTTGGAAAAAGGATCCAAGCCCACTAGAGAAGCACAGCGGAGATTGGACCCTCCCATGATGGAACCAACGTCGGGCTGAGGACGTTAAACCAAGCGCTTATTGGGAGGCAACCCAATGTTTTTGAAAAATAAAAAAAAAGAAGAAAAGAAAAATAAAATGAGGTAATAATGATCGATTTTGTGTCTCGAGGAGATTCCTTTCGTAGGCCATCAAATTGATCAGGTTTTATCTCTCTTTGACATCTGTCTCATTTGTTTTCATTTGTTTTTACTTGTTTTTGACTTTTGTTTGTTATTGTGTTGTTATCTCTTTTATGTGTCTTTAGTTTCGTTTCTGTTTTTTTTCTCTTTTCCTTGTGCTTAATTTGATTATTTCGTACTTCGAATTCATTTGTGCAACAGCTTGAGGAAACATCCAAAGGGGAGCTGAAACCATTACCCGAAGGTTTGAAACGTGCATATCTTGGAGAAGAACAGACTCAATCGCATTATCAGTAATATCTCTCCTTTTCTTCTCTTCAATGGATGCCGATATCTTTCTGTCGAACCTTCGGAAATATTTTCCTTCACTTCCTCAAAATGCTGTGTTTAAAATTTATAAAGTACGGATGACTAGACTTTGGGCATTGATGCTCCTAAATGTGCCTGCTGATATCCGATGGCTTATCGAAGCCAAGGTGAGATTGTCCGGTGAGCCGGACATTAATCTCGCAAAATACATGCCTGGTCTAGGAAAGAGCTACTACGCCACGAGGCGAAGAGCGAAAAGGTTACAAGTATGTTATAAATGTGCTAGATGGAATTGTAACCAGACTTGTCGTTCATTTGGTTTTGCGTCCAGTAATAGAGAAGATAAACTTTCATTTATTAAGAATGGTTTGAGTAATGAGTCGCTCGATAATGTTTTGTTAACTCTCGAGTCACATTCTTGTGGACTTGTTCAGGTGAATTGCTTAATCTATGGACACAATTTCATGATGAATTGCAGTGTTATAGTCTAGGGAATCTGACTAAAAATGACCCTGTTTGCCAGTTTATAAGAAAACAGGATGGGAAGCAAATCCCCGACTCATAGAAGGCGTTTCAGCCGTTACTCGACGTACAACCAGAGGAAGATGTGAGCCACAATCACAACTACTTGTATATTTGAATGTGTCTTGTTGTGGTCAATTTTTTTTTCTTGTTTCGTTTGATCTGATTATCAATGTTGTTTTTGTGTTGTTGTTGTTTGTTGATTTTGTTTCTTTTAATTTCAAGTTTTCTTTTTGACAAACCATATGACTACCCTATGGCATAAGTACACGTGGGAGACAAGTGTGGAGGTTTTGTCAACCTCCACCGAAAGTGTATCTCTATTTTTTATGTTCACGTGGGAGACAAGTGTGGGGGTTTTGTCAACCCCCGCCGAAAGTGTATCTCCATTTTCCATGCTTCACGTGGGAGACAAGTGTGTAGGTTTTGTCAAAACTCGCCGAAAGCATATCTCATTTTTTCAAATCTTGGGGCGATAAATCTGCATCGAGCAACCCCCACCGAAAGTATGTCCCCATGTGGCAAAATTTGAGAGTTTTATGGGTGTATATATACATTCTGCATATTTTCATATGTCATTCCATAACCTGTCTTGCAATTGAAAAGCATAATATCTAACGGTCTTACACAAGATTAGAGCACTTGTAGAAATGGAGAAAACACCAATTCGGCGAATCCGCAATATATGCGTATTTTGCGGATCGCAATTTGGTAAAGATGGAGAGTTTACCACAGCAGCTCTTGATCTTGGTAGGACATTGGCTGCGAGGGGTATTAATTTGATTTATGGAGGGGGTAGTCTTGGGTTAATGGGGTGTGTGTCGACAGCTGCATCCCTAGGAGGGAGCAAAGTTCTCGGCATTATCCCTAAACCATTAGCTATACGAGATATCGTAGGCAACACAATAGGGGAAGAGTTACAGGTCTCTAGTATGCATGAGCGTATTGCACATATGGTTGTTAAGTCCGATGCATTTATAGCTTTGCCGGGTGGTTATGGTACATTAGAGGAGATATTTCAAATCACCTCTTGGGCACAGCTAAACATCCATCGGAAACCCATTGGTTTGTTAAATGTTAATAATTTTTTTGATGGTTTGTTGTCCTTTCTTGATCAAGCTGTAGAAAAAAATTTCGTCTCACCGTCAGCAAGGCAAATGCTGGTTACAGCTTCAACTGCAGGAGAGTTAATTGACAAACTACAAGAATTCGTCTATTCACCTGATCCAACAATGGCTCGGATAAATTGGTTTGGAGAAGGCAACAAAAGGCGTCAACTGGATTTAACCCTCCATCTGTAATCTCTATTTGCTGGTTTGCTTCGTTTTTGTTTGCTTTCTTTTTAGTGTGTTTATTTGAGATTTTTCTGTCATTTCTTTTGAGTTTTTTCAGGTTATTTCTTTCGTCCCAGGTAATATTTTCTAATCTCGGTTTTTAGAGTGTGGCTTAAAAAGTTCAAGTTCTCTTGAAACACATTCTGGATCTCTTCAATCCATAATGGCTGAATAAGGAGGCTAACTTCTAAACTTTTTAGACCCATTCTAACTAACTTGTTTTTGTTTGCTGACTTGTTGAACTTTGTTATTTTATGAGTAAGTTTGATTTTGTGTAATTTAGTGTTGTTATGTGCTTTTGTCTTTATCAGTTTCGATTCAAAAAAAAAAAAAACATTGTGGAAAAACTTGAGAATGGCAGAATATGGGGTTTCTTTGCCCTTGAAATGCATTCTCTCGAAATAAATCTGTAGTTTGTTTATTTCATGTTGTTTGAAGTGTTTCTTTCATAATAAAGGTATATAGGCTGGAAACCTTAAGTCTGCGGGCTACTGGTCCTAAGGATTGTTGAAATATACCATCTTGACTCAGGTGTAACAACGCCACGTACCTCTTTTCTTGCATTTTGTGGGTCGATGATAAGATAATGATTGAATTAAGAATAACTCTTGGAAAATGATAAATGATGCATGGATCTGTGTGCTTGAAATGTTTATTGGTTTTCGCTTTGCTTTTGATTCCTTGCGCAACATTGAGCACTGAGCTATTATCACTGAGTTATTTGTTCACTTAGAGAAAGTTTATGTAATTTAAATGTTTCTTCAGATTTCAATGAATTCTAGAACTTGTTTGATGGTCACTCGAGGCGAAATCCTAGACTGTGCAACATTGGGGAAATGATTTAGGCCATCTTTGGACCGTTTGTGCCTTAATAGCCAACCTTGACTGAAATTGATCCCTAGTTACCCTTTTGAACCTCTGTAAGCCTTTTTCCTTGTTAACTCACTAAAAGAATTCCTAACCTCGATTGAATTTATTCCAAATAGTTTATCCCTTGTCTATGAGCATGTAAATCATTCACGATTACATTTTGAGCTATGTTCTGGTTTTGGAAAGTTAGAGGAGGTTGGATTGTGCCATGAGCAATGCAAGTGAGTTTGATTGTGTTTGTAAAAAAAAAAAAAAACAGAAAAAAAACAATCTGTACTTATCTTCCACATACTTAAACATTGAGGACAATGTGTTATTTAAGTGTGGGGGAGGGAAATTGTAGTTAAAGAAAAGAAAAAAAAGGAAGAAAAAAAAAGAAGAAAAAGAGATCTATACCCTTGAATGTTCTTAAAAAGAATGAAACAACAAAGTGCGGGGGTATAGTTTTCTTATGTTTTCTACAAAAAAAAAAAAAGAGGAGATTGAGTGTTCTAAATAAGTTTGGGGGAGTAACCCGGTGAATTGAAATAAGTTGTGTTATTGGGTTGAGCTCTTCTTAGCCTTGAATGATTTATATGTTTGTGGATGATTTGAGCTAAATTATTATCCTCTATCATACCTTCACCCAAGCCAAACGTTACAAGCTTAATAAAGTCCTACTTGATCCTTGGTGTTGTGCATGTCTACATTAGTGGAAAGTGACTTGAAAAGCAAGCCTATGGAGTTCATTTATACACACATCTTCAATATTAAATATGATTCATTTTTATGCATAAATTCATCCGGGTTACAAGTGATTAGGTGAGAATGGCTCTACACACACACACTTGAGGAATTGAAGTGAAGCGAAACTAATTTTTGAGATAAATTCTTGATCAAGTGCATTATTTTGAAGTATTCCTTGGGTTATAATTAAGTACAATCTTTGAGGCCTATTTGCAATTTGAAGCATTTGTGTGTGTTTTAATTTTTCTTTGATTCTGTTTCGGTTTAGTTTTGTTTCGTATCATTTTATTTGCTCGAGGACTAGCAAAGTCTAAGTGTGGGGGAATTTGATAGGTGTCTATTTATGTATTACTTTTATATCAATTCGCCCATGTTTCTTTGCTATATCCCTTGGTATTTGCATGTTTTTGTGTTGTTTTGATGTTTGTAGGAGTTTTGGAGCAACTTGCACAAAAATGGAGTAAAACCCTTCATTTTTACTTCTGCTAATCAACCATCTTCTCGGATTTAATTGTATTGACATACAATGAACCCGATAACGTATCATATACCGTTGAAAAGCTCTCGAAGTCTACTTTTTGGAGAAATTTACGGTTTATGAATCCATTCAGTGTACCGAAAGTTGTAA
>SNVD02009015.1:0-36554 GCA_013180625.2 Boswellia sacra | reverse complement strand
TTTTTTTTCAGGTTATTTCTTTCGCCCCAGGTAATATTTTCTAATCATGGCTTTTAGAGTGGTGGCTTAAAAAGTTCAATTCCTCTTGAAACGCATTCTGGATATCTTCAATCCATAATGGTTGAATAAGGAGGCTAACTTCTAAACTTTTTAGACCCATTCTAACTGACTTGTTTTTGTTTGCTGGCTTGTTGGACTTTGTTATTTTATGAGTAAGTTTCGTTTTGTGTAATTTAGAGTTGTTGTGTGTTTTTGTCTATATCAGTTTCGATTCGAAAAAAAAACATAGTGGAAAAACCTGAGAATGACAGAATATGGGGTTTCCTTAACTCTTGAAACGCATTCTCTCTAAATAAATCTGTAGTTTGTTTATTTTATGTTGTTTGAAGTGTCTTGTTTCTTGTTTTATTCTTCATAATAAAGGTATATAGGCTGGAAACCTTAAGTCTGCGGGCTACTGGTCCTAAGGATTGTTGAAATATACAATCTTGACTCAGGTGTAACAATGCCACGTACCGCTTTTCTTGCATTTTGTGGGTCGATGATAAGATAATGATTGAATTAAGAATAACTCTTGGAAAATGATAAAAGATGCATGGATCTGTTTGCTTGAAATGTTTATTGGTTTTCGCTTTGCTTTTGATTCCTTGCGCAACATAGAGCACTGAGCTATTACCACTGAGTTATTTGTTCACTTAGAGAAAGTTTATGTAATTTAAATGTTTCTTCAGATTTCAATGAATTCTAGAACTGGTTTGATGGTCACTCGAGGCGAAATCCTAGACTGTGCAACATTGGGGAAATGATTTAGGCCATCTTTGGACCGTTTGAGCCTTAATAGCCAACCTGGACTGAAATTGATCCCTAGTTACCCCTTTGAGCCTTTGTAAGCCTTTTTCTTTGTTAACTCACTAAAAGATTTCCTAACCTCAAATGAATTTATTCCAAACAGTTTATCCCTTACCTATGAGCATGTAGATCGTTCACAATTAAATTTTGAGCTATGTTATGGTTTTGGGAAGTTAGAGGAGGTTGGGATGTGTCATGAGCAATACAAGTGAGTTCTATTGTGTTTAAAAAAAAAAAGAAAAACAGAAAAAAAAAACCAATCTCTACTTATCGTCCACGTATTTACACATTGAGGACAATGTGTTGTTTAAGTGTGGGGGAGGGGAAGTGTAATAAAAAAAAAGAAGAAAAAAAAGAGAAAAAGAAGAAGAATAAGAGATCTATACCCTTAAGTGTTCTTAAAAAGAATGAAACAACAAAGTGTGGGGGTGTAGTTTTTTTTTCTTTTGTGCAAAAAAAAAAAAGATTGAGTGTTCTAAATAAGTTTGGGGGAGTAACCTGGTGAATTGAAATGAAGTTTTGTTATAGGCTTGAGCTCTACATAGTCTTGAATGATTAATGTGTTTGTGGGTGATTTGAGCCAAATTATTATCCTTTATCATACCTTCACCAAAGCCTAACGTTACAAGCTTAATAAAGTCCTACTTGATCCTTGGTGTTGTGCATGTCTACATTAGTGGAGAGTGACTTGAAAAGCAGGCCTATGGAGTTCATTTATACACACATCTTCAATATTAAATATGATTCATTTTTATGCATAAACTCATCTGGGTTACAAGTGATTAGGTGAGAATGGCTCTACACACACACACTTGAAGAATTGAAGTGAAGCGAAACTAATCTTTGAGATGAAATTTTTGATCAAGTGCATTATTTTGAAGTTTTCTTTGGGTTATAATTAAGTACAATCTTTGAGGCCTATTTGCAAGATAAAGCATTTGTGTGTTTTAATTTTTTTGTTGATTCTGTTTCGGTTTAGTTTTATTTCATATTGTCGTAGTTGCTTGAGGACTAGCAAAGTCTAAGTGTGGGGGAATTTGATAAGTGTCTATTTATATATCATTTTCATATCAATTCGTCCATGTTTCTTTGCTATATTCCTTGGTATTTTTATGTTTTTGTGTGGTTTTGATGTTTGTAGGAGTTTTGGAGCAACTTGCACAAAAATGGAGTAAAACCCTTCATTTTCACCTCTGCTAGTCAACCATCTTCTCGGATTTAATTGTATTGATATACAATGAACCCGATGACATATCATATACCGTTGAAAAGCTCTCGAAGTCTACTTTTTGGAGAAATTTACGGTTTATGAATCCATTCAGTGTACCGAAAGTTGTAATCAAAACAGTGTGAGAAGTGTAGAAATGTAATTCCACACATCACTGTAGCATGTATAATACGGGACACTGTAGCACGTTACTGTAGCAGAGTATTTAAACACATTTTAGGGTTTTATTTCATAACTTGGAAGAGGGGAGAACGTGGTGGAGGCTGAAGCTCTGGAATTCTTTCATCTCTTGGAGTTCTTGAAGGAGAAAGGAAGCTTGGAAAGAGGAAGAACTACAATCCAAAGAGAATTACATCAAATTTGCTAAGTTTTTCCCTTCCCTTTCATTTTCTGGAATGTCTCCATGTTGTATTGTATTTACCACGTTCTTAAACATGTGTAACTGAATCTGAATTGGTTGAGGGTGATTTCAAAGCCCCTGATATGGTTTTTGTAAGTTGATTGTGTAAGGAATTGTTATCCAATTCTCTAATTGAAGTTGCTTGTATTCTCCCATATTTAATGCTTATGATTGCTTGCTGATTGTATTTGAGTGGCCAACTGAATATAATCTGGTTGTGATTTATTGCTAGACTAGAAATCTTGATCCGTAATTGTCTTGAATTTCTAATCATTAGTAGTAAAATTGTGATCAGAGATTACAATTGGAGAATATAACCTAAGTTAAATAATCCGAGCTTGTGTGTTTATTGCTTAGATCAACCTATCTTTCTTATCATAATGCATCCATTGAATTAAACTCAGAGAGCTTGTTCTAGGTTGTTTAATGGATAGAGATTAAATAAAGAGCTTGTTTTATTTAACAACAAAGTAAGGAAAGATTGGGGTAATAGAGCTTGTTATTATCTACGGTTGATAACTTCAATGCTGTAATTAGATGACAATTCTACAATTAATTCGCAAATCCATATCTTGTGGTAGAGAAGGATCCCTTAACCAGCTTTCTCCCATTGATTTTTCATTCAAATTTACTTTCTGTTTTGTTATTCTTTACTTGCATTCTTATTTCATTTAGTAAAGCATTCAACAAAAATCCCCCCCTGTTTAGTTTATTGTTGCTGGAACTAACAAATTCAATTAGAATCAATCCTCGTGGGAACGATATCTTACTTATCACTTTATTACTTGTGCGACTAGTATACTTGCTAGTTTCGAACACATCACCGCTTCCACGACTTGGTTGTGCTGGTAGCATGACTTATTTGTGCAAAATTCTGTGACATTTCTATGTTCTTATGCACGACCCAGTCGTGTAGATTTTTAGATTTCATTTTTTTGCATGATCTTGTCGTGCATGTAGCATGACTTGGTCATGCAAAATTCTGTGATATTTTGTTTAAAGTTATCATTTACTACACGACTGGGTCATGCAACTTGCACGACCTAGTCATACAAAATTTCAGATTACACATTTTGCACGATCAAGTTATGCAAATAGCATAACTAGGTCGTGCAAGATTCCGTGATATTTTATTTAACTTCTCATTTACTCCACGACTAGATTGTGCAACTTGCATGACCTAGTCATGCAAAATTCCATATTACACATTTCTACATGAATGGTTGTGCAAGTAACACAACCGAGTTGTGCAAAAAATAGGGAGCATTTATGTTCACAATTATTGCATGATTCGGTCTTGCAAATTGCACGACTCGGTCGAGAAAAATTCCAAAATTCACTTTTTTCCACGAATAGTTCGTGCTACCTGGTTGTGCAAAAAATAATGAGCATGACTATTTTGTGTAAATTTTAGCTCTTAGGAATTTTGCATGACAAAGTCATGCTTGTTGCACGACATTGTTGTGCAAAGTTTAGGAATAAACAAAGTTTGCATCATCAACATCTAAAACGATACATTTTGTCTTGGTTTCAAAAGTCATACACAGTTAGTCATACACAGTTTTCACAAAATATTGTCTAGAGTAAAATGTGAATAACTAATGACTCATGACTATATCACATTAAACCAATTTTCTTGCCTAGTTAACGGGAGAATACAATCACAACACCATCAAATAGCACAAACAAAGACAATTACAACTTTTAATCCTTCATAGCAAACTGGAAATTGATTGACATTTTATGTATTTGCTCGAGTCATAGAATTTGAAGATGGACCCCAAATGGCCATCCAACTAAAACACATGAAAGACAAACAATTCCCATAAGCAACAACTAGACCTTTGGCCAACACAATGTGAAATCCTTTTGACATTGCAGTTCATGTGTCGCAAATCAATTAAGATAGGCTAAGCTTCCATCTCTCTATCTAGTCTATTCGTTTTGTCTATTATTCATCAGAAGACATCGGGATGGAAATGTCTAAGTATGGAGCTGCCTTGCTGAGCCTGCCTCAAGTGCATTTGCAATGCATAGTTGTTCACCTCGAGGGTTCTCAATCTATAAGAATATTTGTATTGATAAAAATTATAACAATGGTTTCATAAGGGAGTTAAACATGTTATAACATAAGAAAATTTATGTAAATATGCATGATATCACAAATACGACTAGGAAATTGAAAAAATAGCGATATTTTTATGTTCACAAATACTGCACGGCTTGGTCGTGCAAGTTGCACGGCTTAGTTGTGCAAATTCCAGATTTCACTTCCTTGCACGACTGGGTTGTGCTGGTAGCAGTGCTAGGTTGTGCAAAAAAAGGGATATTTCTATAAGGTTCTCATCTACTGCATGACTGGGTAGTACAAAATTCCATATTGCACATCCTTACACGACTGGGTCGTGCAAAAAATAGTGATATTTCTATCAGGTTCTCATTTACTAGATGATCGGGTTGTGTCAGTTGCATGACCTAGTCCTGCAAAATTCCAAATTTCACTTTTTTGCATGACTGGGTCGTGCAAATAGCACTTAAATCGAAATTCGATTCTTTTTTTGGTGAGCCCATTCACGAGACTTTGTAGGGGGTAATATTATACGTGCCTCAACTCCATCTGGGATGTCTCACTTCTCTGACAAACCAACAGGATAGATAGGCTCCGTATAAGCAGCTAGTAGGTCTTCAGACTTATAAAAGTGATGACAAAACATATACACTAATAAGTTGCAAACTCTACACACTACAATAACATGTTTGCATGGCAACTATTTAACCTGGAATTGTCGGCACGATCCAGTAGCACGACTAGGTTGTGCAAAATTTTGTGATATTTTTATTCAGTTCTCATACAAAAATCTGGATTTCACTTTTTGCACGACTGGGTCATGTAAAATTGCCTGATATTTTTGTTAAGTTGTCATTTACTGCACAATCTGGCCGTGCAAAATTTTAGCTTTTATTTTTTTGCACGACTGGGTCATGCCAAATTCCAGAATTAATTTTTTTGCACGAACGGGTTGTGAACAAATATGATATAGTCGTCAAAATAATAATGAGAATTTTTATACTGTTCATAATTATTGCACGACTTGGGGGTGCGAAATTCCACAAGTAATTTCTTTGCATGATGGGTACTTGCACTAACACATCGTAGTTGTGCAATGTAATAGTGTTGTTTCCGATGTTACTCATAGTTGTGCGGTTTTATGTTGTTCTCAACATATCGTTACATATGTCAAACATAGTTCTGATAAACATAAACAATTTTTAATATGCAATACAATAGTCACAACTTTTATTTTTGATGCAAAGTCAAATTTTTGATGTTGTTGATTTTGAAAATCTCTTCAATCCTTTCTCTTGCTCCTTTAATTTTCTTGAGCAATACCACTTTCTATGCTTCCAAACATTAATTTACAAGCAAACATACAAGAACAACATGCCCATTCTTTTTTGTATGAAAAAGGGGTTACAATGATAATAGAAAGCAAGTCAAATTTCTCATCATTCAAAATAAAGTCAAAAAGTTATCAAGTTGTCAACGATCAAATTTTAGTAACAATAAGATTCACATTTCAACTAGACGTGGCAACGGGTCGTGTTAGAGCCAATTCGTATTGTTTTGTATTCGTGTCATGTTAAATTATGTTAATCTAAATCTGACCCATTAACTTATTGGGTCTAAATCTATAAACCCAAACCCGACTGTTAACTTAATGTGTTACCCGTATCCAACCTATTTAACCCCTTTTTTTATTTTCAAATTAGATAACAATATGTGTAACATGATTTGTATAAATTTTAAACATATAATACAACCAATAATTTATAAATTTAAAATCTAACAAATATTTTGAAATCTAATGAAATATCCAAATTTAATATAATAGGAAAATATAAACAAAATTTTATTATCAATTATTTAAGATAAATAATTGATAATGTCCAATTATTGAATAATTTCTGAAAATGAAATATGACATTTTACAAGTTTCTTCTTTGTATTTCCTATCAAAATGCCATATTCATATACACCTAAGAAAAAGATGACGTAATTGTATGAGAATAATTTTAATTAGGTTAAACATAGTTATAAATTAGTATTTGTTACATTTTATTATTTTTTTATGTATCATAAATAAATTTACTATATTATCCTTAATATTAACGGGTTAAACAGATGAAACGGTTTTTTATAAAATAAATCCAAACTAGGGATGGCAAAATCCGGGGCCGGGGCTGGGGGTCCCCGGTCCCGGCCCCGGTCAACAATTTCAAACCCCGGTCCCGAAAAATTCCCCAAAAATTTTGTTCCGAGGCCGGGTTTTTCAATAACCCGGGATTAAAACCCGGGTTGCATATTTTTTTTTATTCTGAATTTTTTTTGTTCTGTTATATATACATTGCATGGGGAGTTCATTGCAAAGTGAGCTACAGCCCAGTGGTGTCCTACCATGGTTATTATTTTACTATTTCCAGTAGAGAACCGGTTCCAATCTTGTGAACTGCATTTCTTTAAAACTCATTTAACTTATGTTTTCTAATTAGAACTTGTTGCACCTTTAATTCAAACATGGGCTGTGGCCGAGTGGTAAATTGTTTGCCATTTTCTTGTGTTGGTGGAGGGAATGAGTTCGAATCTCTTTTACTACAACACTTTCAAAACTCAATTTATTTTAGGTGGGCTGGGCTGGGTCTGGGCTTGGGCCTAAATTGTTAGGGGTTTATGGGTTTTTTAGAAAAATAGTGTGTGGGCTTAGGGGGTTATGTTTAAGAATTGAAAATTGATGGACTAAATTGATGCAGCCTTTAATTTTAATTTTATACCCCGGGTTCAATTCCGGGTCCCCGGCCCAGGCACCTCTACCCCGACCCCGGCCCCGGCCCCGGCCGGGCAGAAAATTTCGACCCCGGCCCCGGCCAATTACCTCGATTTTCCGGGCAATTCCCCGGCCCCAGATGACCGGGTTTTCCGGGTCCCCGGCCCCGGCCGGGTTGGTTTGCCATCCCTAATCCAAACACGGTCTAATATCAATTGGGTTTTACCATGTTAACCCATTAACAACCCAATCCGATAATATTAAATCCAAAACACGTTTTTATTGAATGGGTTCATGTCGTGTTAACAGGTCGTATAGAATTTGTCAGGCCTAATTTCAACTATGTTACATTTTCTTCAAAGTGGGATTGGTCGAAAACTTGTTTTCATACATATCAATAAGTTATACAATATAGAAATAAGAAATGAATATGCTCTAACAGAAGCTAGAAAGACTTTATCTGCAGCAAAAAACTGTCTGGTTTTCCATCAATGCAAGATCCCATATATATTCTATCAATTTTCACATCTTAGCATTCTCTGGCTAAAGCATGATTATCTGGGAATGGGGCTGCAACAGAACACAGATAACTTATGGCAATTAAAGAAAAAGGGAAGAAAAGAGATAGAATTACTTAAGTATAAAAATGAAAGAATTAAGTTCCTACCATTGTCAGTATAAACTTATATTGTTTTTCATCATATTGTTTATTTTTCATGTCTTGGAGCAATCTCGTAGTCTCATAGATTGGATCTGCCCATTTACATGCCCCATTCCTCACATATTCTTTGCTATTGCTTTCCCAGAATCAGCAGCAATGAGCGATATATAAAGTTATCCCATCCATTTTGTGTAATCTAATTCATACATAAAGAAAAAAAATATATGTAGTAATTGAAAAATTACAATAACCAACTAGACGCATAGGCAAAATACTATCAAAATATGTGTGCATAAAAGGTAAAACAAAATCTACTTTTAAACCAAAATGAGAATTCTATTGCAGTAGTCACAATTTGCACATTGACAAGGAGAAATAAACACTAATTATAAAAAATTACATAAAGTAACATAATCAGGCAAAATTGAGCACCAAAAATGGGAAAATAATGCAAAAACATATTGAATGGAAAAGTGTTATCGGGAAGCATAGATGGAAAAGATAAAAGATGAGGAGAATGTCCCAAAACAAGCCATCAGAAAGCATAAATGGATGCAAAACCAAAAAACTTTGTGACAAATATGTTTACATGTTAGGGTAGGCTCCGAAAGAAAGCTTGATGCGAAAGAAAATTCAATATAAAATTTTTAAGACTACTAGATTTTTTTTTATCGACATGCTTAACATGTGAACTAATTCTTGGATTGTTGACTAACATTATCAAATCAAGATCAACTAGGTCAGAAATTAAGCATTGGGCGAAAGTCAATTTTTTCTTTTTTAATCTTTGTAAGAAGATGAAAAGAACTTATATATACAATGAAAAGAAAGATTTACAATTGAAAAAATAAGAAATCACGCATTGGGTCCGAGATTTCTTTGTTGTAACAATAATAGCTAGAATGATGATTCACTTTCAGGAAAGAGTAAGACACACAACAAGAGAGATACAATGCACTAAACAAATGTATGAATTTTAGGTATGAAACTATAGTTAAAGAATACAAAAAAAGACTTACGTTAGTCTTGACGCAAACCAAAAATTCATTACATATCAAAGTTGGGTCCAACATTTCTTCCTAATAACATCACTAGGACAAACCACAACAAACATACAAGTCTTGCACTCTAATACTAAACAAAATTTTACACACAAAAAGTACCAAAAATAACTAAACAATAGAGATAAGAGTGCTATAGTTGTACCCTGAAGATGAAGAAGCATCAGACAAACAAGGAGATGGTGGATGTCTTCCTGGTAATGGTATCTGCAACGTTTTCAAAGCCAACATTTGAAGATTTGTAGCCAATTTGTTCAACCTCTTGATGTTAGCCACCTGTTCATTCACAAAAATGTCATCATTCTCAGCATCAACTGACGAACAGCTCACAACCCATTCGATAAAATGCCACAATGACAAAGAAATCAAACAGTAGCTCCATTTCAACAGATCGTGATAGTACAACGAAGACCTAGATCAATTTCGAAGACGAAAACAAGACAAACAAAAATTACACACCTCGACTCCATTATTAGAAGTTTCCCCATAATTTTCATAGTTATTGACAAACAGAATCAAGTCCTTGACCTTATCAGGAACGGATGTGTTCCAATGTTTCCTAATCCCACCTAAGCAACCAGCATCTATTACTGCTACCATGGTCTTGAACTTCCTAGCTTGAATCTGAAGAAACTGTACCAAGAGTGCATATGACTTGTCCTCAACCGGAAGCTCTGAGAAATCAATATTAGTTGAGCCAGAATTCCTCAATTTATTCATGAGTAGTCGGTTAATATCATAAAGGATATTTATGTCTTTTTACTTGAAAAAAGGGTCACATATATATAAAATTGAAATGGGGGTTACATTTAGTAAGTCGGCTACGGTTATTTAAAAAAATATCCCACAGAATACAGTACAACTACAAAACTATCCTATAACATAATATGGCAAATTATCCCACTTATATTATTGCTAACGCTAAGGATTTGGTAGGACGTTTGCGGTGCAAAACAATTGAGAGCTAAAGCCAACCAAAACTTTTCGTTTTCAACAGTGCCAAAATTTATATATCCTACATCCCAATTGCAATTATTAAACCCAATGTTGCCAAACTCTTTTTAATAACTTCGTCAATGATGTGACATTGATTTTAAATCCAATACTTTAACACGCCACCTCAAGTTTGGTATAGATATGGATCTTAGGTTGTGTTTGTTTCAATCACTTAACACTTTTTAGATCTAAACACTTTTTAGTATTTAATTTATACCACTTAATAGGATGTTTGTTTGCTCTTTTAGATACCACTTAAAAAAAGTGGCAAGGGAATATTTTATCTTTAATGTGACTTTTTTACCCTTATTGAAATGTAACATGTTTATATTATATTTATACAATTCTTTAAAAATTGAATAGTTAATAAAATTAAACCAAAATTCTTTTTCATTTAAATAATTAATATTATATTTTTTTACAAATATTTAAAAAATAAATATTAACTAAAATAAAATAAAAATTCTTTTTCATTTAAATAGTTAATATTATATTTCTTACAATCTTTTAAAAACTAAATATTTAATAAAATTAAATCAAAATTATAAATAATTATAAATTTAATATTTATTAATTATATTTTAATAAATAATTTTTTTAATTTCTAATTGATTATATTTTTTTTAAATTTATTCTTATCAATTATTAACCAAGTTTTCTTTAAATTAGTTATTTTAACTAAACTACTTTAATAAAATTAACAAAACAATGTAAGTAATAGATAAACCGATCTCAACACCATAATTATTAAAATTCTTCATTGTAACAAGACCATAAAAATTAATTATAAGCTTGAAATAATTGATTAGCAATTTGATCCCGAAGTTGGTGCATAAAAGCTTGCCCTGACGCTCTATCGGATTGACTTGTGGTTGGTATTTGATTCTGATATGCTTCTTCATCCTCTAGTTGAACTTCTTCATCATCAAATTTAGAAAATAATACATCTGCAAATGACATCTTTCGAAGAAAATTATGTAATGTGAAACATGCTATCACTATGCCTTTTTGTGTATCAAATGAGTATGGTGTCATTTTCTTTAATATTGGGAAATGAGCCTTCAATACTCCAAAAGCACGTTCAATGATATTTCGAAGTTTGGCATGACAATGGTTGAACGTTTCCTCTTTTCCATTTGCTCGACCACCAACACGAAAGTCTTTTAACCAATATCGAACATGACGATACGGTGCCATAAATCCTCTCGTGTGTGTATGCAGCATCAACTAGTTAATATTGATCTACAAAAACAATTATTAGCTTGAGTAAACAATATGAATAAAACAAAAATTATAGAACTAAAATAATTACTAGTAATGTACCTGGTGGTGGCATTGAAAAATTATGTCCCGGATCATTAATCATTTCAGTCAAAATCCTTGAATCATGTGCTGTCCCTTCCCATCCAACAACAACATATTTAAACATCATGTCAAAGTTACAAATTGCTAATACATTTTGAAAACATTATCCTCTTCCACGACCTCTAAAAAGTTTATAATTAATTAATCTTTCTTTTAAAGCTTCAAGTGTTATGTATGGGAAATTGATGCCTGGAAGAATGAAACCTTTTAAGCCAATAATATTTAAGAGCATAATTTTGTGGTTAGTGTGGATTAGGAAGTTGTAATTGAAAGCTTTTGCCATCGTGGAAATTGGAAGGCACTTATGTTCCTATAATTCTCAATTTTGTTTTATATTCATATTTGTAATTTACTGTCCTAAAAATAATTGGTGTCTTAGCAATGACTCAGAAAAAGCTCACATGCATGGAGGACAATGACATCTAAAATTGTGAACTACATAAATGATAAAATAATGCCCCTCGACTGAATAAAATGGAATAAGTGTAGAATCTATATGCATTAATTACCTTAACTACTACAAATACTTTTTTCTGTATTTAAAATTTAAATGTTGAGTCTTGCTTGTCGTGGGCCACTTCTACATGCATGCTCATGATATTCTTAATGCATGCAAAGCATACAAAAGAGAACACTACAGTTCCTCAAATCTGAATTTACAATGCTTCGTTAACAGTTACACACCATTTGAGTTTAGATCAAACAACAGTACATTTGTTAAAGACAAATATCACATACCAGTTAAAAGGCATTGCAAGTCAAATAATGAATATTCAATAAATTATGCATACAATCTAGTAAACATAGCAAATACAAATCAAATATATTCAAAGTAATCAGGACACAATCATTTCAAATCGTCAACAAGTATCTAAATATTCAATGATTTAAAAAGTACAATGACACCCCTCTTCTTTTCAAAATACAAAAAGGTAAAAAACAAAATCTATGTATGCTCAAAATACCTCATAAATCCACCAGCAACCAAGATTACTATGTCCTCTGCTTCAAAAATTTTTGTAGCATGCAACCTCTGCATTAAAATAGAGAAATAAATTAGCTCAAGTAGGAAGTGCTCTCGTTGAAGAAGAGCACTGCTTACACTGATTACAAACAGATGTGCATAGCAGAAAAAGATTAATGCAAGTGAAATTGCTGTCTTTTAGCTGGGATGATTTTTGCCTACAACTCTCTTATAGGTCATTGAACATGTAATTATTATTATCTTTTAAGGAAATCAAATGCTGGGTTTTATTTCTGGTAAAATAACTTCATGGTCCACTTAAGGTTACTTTTTCAGATTATATGATCATATAAACACAAGGGCTTTGTATATATATGGCAATTCCAGATTCAAAGTGACTAATCAGGGTTATAGTATAGTTCACTTTCAATAACTGCAACTGCGTGATACAAAAGCACCAAAGCATTTTGTACAAACTATACACATGCATCACCTACTCTTTTCCACAACTTCTCTAACATGGAACTGCTAGAAAAGTCTAAACAAACAATGTTGTGCAGGTTAGAGAGAAAAAGCACCAGTTTGTTCATTCCAGTTCACGACAAATTGCAGTCTTGCAGACATGCAAAAAGCATTAAGCTGTCAAAGCGAGACCAACTCAAAATACAACTCAAAATACAGACAAAATTAAAGAATTATGTCTAGCCACGAAATGGTTTGCAAAACCATCTTTGACAGAAAAGTAAAGAATTATAGAGATACACAAGAAGCAAAATTGGAATTAAAAATTAGCCTTCCATAAGTCGTAACATGTATTTCCATACTAATCCTAAAACAACCCTCCTGTTAAATCCTATGAAATGATTCCTAAAAATCCCAATAGAGAAAGAGTTATGAGAAGTTCAGAAAACCAATAGATATCAAACACAGAAGAAAATGCACAGACAAGTCATAACATAAAATTACATAAACTCTCATAGTAATATATATGGTTCAAGACATACAGTTTGGAAGAATAATATATTACGCATTCATGACACATATACAAGGAACATACAAGAAAAGCTCACCTGTTTGAGAGAACTTCCACAACCTCGCAAACCACCTCCCTCGTATTCAAATTCCCAAAATTCACCACCTGAGCAGACGAAAACAGGAGAACTCCATTCAATAATCATAATAATAATAATAAGAAAACAAGAGAACTCACAATCGAACAAAGGCTTCTTTGATCCAAAATTGATACAAACTAAAATCCATGGAAGAAATCACCAAACCAAAAATTGAAAGCAGTGAAGTAACAAAATTTCGAAAATGAAATCAGTTACAGAGTCAATAACAACCAACAAACCAGAAGTGAAACAAACAAATAACAATTAAATACTTCAAAAAAGAACAACATCGGAAAATAGACATGTTGTTATGCAGAGCGGAAGTGATAACCAACAGAACAACCAAATGCACAACCACAAACTATGCTAGATAATTGAATATAATAGCAACTAAAGAGGCAACCAATCAACCACAATGCAGAAATAGAAAGAACACCAAGATTTAACAAGGTTCGGTATAAATACCTACGTCCTCGGGCGCCGCTGAAGAAACTTTCCACTATCTTCAAAGAGAATTACAAAGTTTTGGGCCACAATACAAATACCACAACTATTGGGTCAAACTGCAATTACCCAAATAGTTAGGCCAAACTGTAATTACCCAAACAATTGGGCAATACTACAAATACCCAAAATAAAGGAGAAAAAGCAAATATTACAAACTTTAAGGTCCTTAATGAAAGGTCCTTAAACTATGAGGTCTTATATGTGAGACCTTACAAATAAAGGGGGTGGAGAAGAATTTACCAATAGGACAACAAAGTGAGAAGACTTGGCTTTTATTTATAAGCCCAAGTCTCTCCAACACAAAGACTCCCACTCCATGTGGGATCATTGCACACACACACAATGGCTAAAGAGCCACAATTCTAACAATTCTCCACCTTGGCGATTTAGCCATTCCACCACAAAACTCTTCTTTTTTCCACATTCTCTATCACAACTACAACGCCTCCAAATGCGCCCATGGCGCGATCAAACTCGCACAATATTGATCAAGTCCAAACAATGACTGAACTTGATCGCTGTCATAACCTTAGTCAACATATCTGCGAGATTCTCGGCAGTCTCAATCTTCTGAAGTAAGATTCTCCCTTCATCAATAATCTTCCACACAAAATGATACCGAACATCAATATGCTTCGTACGAACATGGAACACTGGATTCTTCGCTAAATAAATAGCACTCTGACTGTCAGAATAAAGACTAATCTTCTTCTGCCCAATTCCCAATTCATCCAGCAATCCCTGTAACCAAATAGCTTCCTTCACAGCCTCTGTCATTGCCATATACTCTGCCTCTGTAGTAGACAAAGCCACTGTAGACTGTAAAGTAGACTTCCAACTCACTGGTGCTCTTGCAAGAGTAAAAACGTAACTGGTTGTCGACCGACGTTTATCCAAATCACCAGTATAATCTGAATCAACATAACCAATAGCATACTGACCACCTCTCAAAGACTAAGCCAACATCCACGGTTTTCAACAAATTCCGTAGAATCCATTTCACTGCTTGCCAATGTCCTTTACCAGGATCATGCATATACCTGCTCACAACTCCAACTGCATGTGAAATGTCGGGTCTTGTACACACCATAGCATATATCAGGCTACCAACTGCATTAGCATATGGGACTCGAGACATATACTCTCGTTCCTCATCTGTACTAGGAGATAAAGATGCACTGAGCTTCATATGAGGAGCAAGTGGGGTACTTACAGGTTTTGATTGCTCTGTAATGCCAAACCACTGTAATACCTTCTTCAGATACTGCTTCTGAGTCAAACAAATCTTGCTTCTCCCTCTATCTCTGCTAATCTCCATGCCTAGTATCTTCTTAGCTTCTCCAAAATCTTTTATCTCAAACTCTCAATTCAACTGAGTCTTCAACTTTGCAATTTCTTCGACATTCGTCGAAGCTATCAACATATCATCACCATACAAGAGTAGATAAATGAAAGAACCATCACGTAGCCTCCGAAAATACACACAATTATCAAATTTGCTTCTTGTGTACCTCTAACCAATCATAAACCGATCAAATCGCTTATACCACTATCTGGGAGATTGCTTCAAACCATAAAGCGATCTTTTTAGTTTGCATACCAAATTTTCCTTACCAGCAACTTTGAATCCCTCTGGCTGAGTCATATAGATTTCCTCTTCTAAGTCACCATGTAAAAATGCAGTTTTTACAACAAGTTGAAATAGTTCCATATTCATCTGAGCTACCAAGGCCAACAAGATTCTAATGGAAGAATGTTTCACAATTGGAGAAAATACCTCATTGTAGTCAATTCCTTCCCTCTGAGCGTAGCCTTTAGCCACCAACCTTGCCTTGTAGCGGACGTCATTCTTGTCAGGAAATCCATCTTTTTTTGCATATACCCATTTGCACCCAATTGCCTTTTTACCCTTCGGTAGTTGAGCTAGCTCCCAAGTTTCATTCTTCTGAAGAGACTGCATCTCGTCCCTCATAGCTGTCTTCCACTCATCAACTTCAGAACATCTGACTGCCTCTCTATAAGTGGAAGGAACATCAGCATCTACAATTGGAAGTGCACAGGCCACCATATCAACAAATCGAGCAGGTCTGCGAATCTCACGTCTTGGCCTATTAACTGCAATAGATTCTTGTTGCTGTTGAGGTTCTTGGGTAGAACCTTCTCCATCATCTCCCAAATCTCCCTCTATCACAGGAGTACCATCATCTGTCTCAACAGATCTAACTGGGTTCAATGTCGTCGTTTGAAACTCCACCTGCTGCTGAGTATGCTCCACCTGCTGTGGAGCACCATTCACCTTTGTCTGGTTTTCTGATTTCTTCAACATTGAAGACTCATCAAATGTCACATCTCGGCTGGATACAATCTTCCTCAAACTAGGACACCAAAGACGATATCCTTTTACTCCTGAAGCAAATCCCAAGAAAATCGCTTTCTTGGCTCTAGGATCCAGCTTAGATTCTTTTACATGATAATATGCAGGAGAACCAAAAAGAATCATAATCAGAAACATGTTGTCCAGACCATACCTCCAATGGAGTTCTATCACCAATAGCAGCTGAAGGTAGACGATTAATGAGATAACATGCATAAGTCACAGCCTCAGCCTAAAATTCCTTGCCCAACCCAGCATTGGACAACATACACCGAACTTTCTCCAGCAATGTCCGGTTCATGCGTTCTACTACCCCATTCTGTTGTGGTGTACCTCTAACAGTAAAATAACGTACAATACCCTCATCACGACACAATTTCAAAAACTGATCACTGCAATACTCACCACCATTATCTGTTCTGAGATGCTTGATCTTCTTGCCAGTCTGTGTCTCAATCATCTTTTTCCACTTAAGGAAAACATCAACTACATCATCTTTTGATTTCAAACAGTACACCCAAGTTCTTCTGAAAAAGTCATCAACAAAAGTAACAAAGTAGTGGCTACCTCCCATAGATGCGGTTTTAGTAGATCCCCACACATTTGAGTGAACATAATCAAGAATACCCTTGGTATTATGAATAGCGGTGTCAAATTTCACTCTCTTATGCTTTCCCAGAACACAATGCTCATAGAAATCTAGCTTGCTGGTCTTTGCACCTTTCAATAAGCCTCGCTTCACCAAACTGAATAAGGCTTTCTCACCTGCATGTCCCAAACGCATATGCCACAGTCTCGTGATCTCAGAATCTGTATCATTATCAGAAACCATAGCTGCTGATCCAATAACCGTACTACCATTATAGTAATACAAGTTGTTCCTTCTAGTGCCTTTCAATACCACAAGAGCGCCTGAAGTGACCCTCAGAATACCATCTTGAATAGATATACCACAGCCTTTAGATTCTAAGGCTCCCAAAGAGATGAGATTCTTCTTCAACTTCGGTACATACCGAGCATCTGTCAGAACTCTAGTCAGTCCATCATGATTCCTCAATCGAATCGAACCTATCCTAGCAGTATGGCAAATATCATCATTGCCAATATACACAACTCCACAATCAAGCTCTTCAAACTGAAAGAACCACTCTCTATGTGGACACATATGATAAGTACAACCCGAATCCATAATCCACTCATCAGAAACAGAAGTGGATGGATGACCAACTAGACTTATATCAAAATCACTATCATCCTCATGCTCAATAACACATGCATCAAAAATAGTCTTGCCCTTATCTTTCTTTTTCAACTTAGGACAATCTTTCTTCCAATGCCCTTTCTTATGACAAAAGGCACACTCATCTTTTCCTAATCTACCCCTCGACAAAGATTTTTCCTTTTTTTCTGGTTTCCTATTTTGACTACACCCTCTTACTATCAATGTATCTATTTTTGCATTTTTCACAGTCTTTGTCTTCTCTAATACAGTCGACGATGATGCCATCACTACCTCTCACAAATAAACTCGATACATAAATCACCAATAACCAAGCTCCAAACAGACTATTATATTCAATAACTAGCAATCCAAAATTCAATAGCCTAGAACAGTAGTAAGTGCTTCAATGAAATAGCCACTAACTACCCAAAACCTTCGGCTCTGATACCAATTGTTATGCAGAGCGGAAGTGATAACCAACAGAACAACCAAATGTACAACCACAAACTATGCTAGATAATTGAATATAATAGCAACTAAAGAGGCAACCAATCAACCAACAATGCAGAAATAGAAAGAACACCAAGATTTAACGAGGTTTGGTATAAATACCTCCGTCCTCGGGCGCTGCTGAAGAAACTTTCCACTATCTTCAAAGAGAATTACAAACTTTTGGGCCACAATACAAATACCACAACTATTGGGCCAAACTACAATTACCCGAATAGTTGGGCCAAACTGTAATTATCCAAACAATTTGGGTAATATTACAAATACCCAAAATCAAAGGGGGAAAAAGCAAATATTACAAACTTTAAGGTCCTTAATGAAAGGCCCTTAAACTATGAGGTCTTATATGCGAGACCTTACAAATAGAGCGGGTGGAGGAGAATTACCAATAGGACAACAAAGTGAGAAGACTTGGCTTTTATTTATAAGCCCAAGTCTCTCCAACGCAAAGACTCCCACTCCATATGGGATCCTTGCACACACACACAATGGCTAAAGAGCCACAATTCTAACACATGTCTTACCTGTGTAGGCCGCCGGAGAATTACTATTAGCGCCGGAAGTGAACGAAATGGCCGGATTTGGAGAGGGTTCACAGAGGAAGAGGCTATGGAGGCTGAGGGACGGCAGCTAGGTCAAAAGACTGAACATAAATTATAATTGGTTTTATATATAAGGGTAATTTAGATATCTTATTATATTCAGATGTTTTGGATTAAAAAAAAGTGATGTTTTTTCACTTTTTATATTCAGACATATATATCTAAAAATAAGTGAATAGGGCTCAAAATAAACGGGCTAAAATCTAAAATCTATTTAGATTCAGATTTCAGAGCTCAAAATAAACGGGCCCTTAGACTTAAATTGTGTCAAGGTTTTACGTGAGAGACCTAATTATTCTTTAAATCAATTATGACATGTAAAGAAACCATTTTTGCAACTTTAATAAATTTACTTTTTATACTTTAAAAGGTTGATACAAACTTAGTTCTTAAAGACAGCAAATTAATTAAAGTTGTGCTTTCAAATCGAGCTCCAAAGAAACTGCTTCTTGATCCTGGCGAGATTACTATACGTGGTCCTTTGCTAAGTATCCAACAATAATTTACTATAGACATGTATAATAAAAATGGCTGGAAGGATCTTCAACTGGCTATTAAATTCCAAATGCAGGCTGTCCGAAAAGCGCGGTGATGTTATGCTATGCGAGGGACCGACGAAATATTCGAATCTTGGGCTGGGTTGGAGTTAGGGATGGAGCCAGTGCAGGCTTAGGAGGGGCAACTGCCCCTGCTGAGTTTTTAAAAAATTCTAAATCCTATGTATATAGGTTTATAAAATTATTATATTGTCCCCCTTGTAATACTTTTTTATTTCTAGACCAATGTCCCAATATGAGATTCAAAGCCCAGGTTAACCAAAGAACTAAAGTCCAAGTTAACTTAATTAAAGTCCAATATAAATAACAAAATCTAAAGCTCATATATTATAATTCTTCTTCAACAAATAAAAAAAGCATTAAAGATTTATAATTTTTACTTTAAAAACAAGTTACTTAGAATCTCCATTCTCTCTCCCCAATCTTCCTCAACACGCCATTTCAAAGCACTCCATCTAGGCTCCAGCAACTAGCATCCCAACTACAGTCCGCCTCTCTTCACCTCTTCTTCCCCATATTCCATTCAACCAAAAACAATTAGGCAAATAAAATTTCTACTTTTAAGAGTTAAATTAATAAATATTAGTTTTTCCTTCTAATTTCGTTTCCATATTTTTTTTCTCTATTTGACTCCTTTCTTTCTAATTTTTAACCATGAATATTGTGAAAAACCGATTACGAAATCGAATGAATGACAAATAGATGAATGATATGTTGATTATATTTATAGAGAAAGATATAGCTAGTAGTATTGAAAATGAAATAACTGTACAATACTTTTAAATTATAACAAAACGCCGTGGACAGTTGTAGATCAACAAATGTTTTATAAATTTTTATTAAGTACTCATATTTATTACTTAAAAAAAATTCTTATATCTATTACTTTTTAATTTATTGCCCCTCCTGGATGTAATTTCTGGCTCCATCCCTAGTGTAGGATGCCACGACGGTCCAGAGTGGACATGAAAATATCAAAAATAATCAAGGCCGAAATTTTAAAAGATTCTAATAGTGGTCCAATCATGAACGCCATCGGGCCCATCACCATGGAGCACTAGGACGGCAGACGGGTAGGTCCTTCTCAAATGTGGGTGCTGCCCTAAGAATAGGATTCCTTTCGAAGAAATTTACAGGCTTTAGATCAAAGCTTGATGTCACGGTGGGCATTATTGGAAAATCCTCTTGGCTTGGTATGTGATGGAATCCTAGCGTGTACCACAATACAATATCCTTATTCTCAATTGGGCGATCCCTGTTTCATGATAAAGCAAGTATTAATCAACTCCAACTCATTTAGAAGAAGCCAGTAAAAGCTTTTACAATTATGATGGTGAAAGGCATTAAAATTCAGCTTTGTGATCGAGTTTAATACCTCTTGGACCACACTGCAAGCGTGTCATCTCCTCTGCTCTGGTACACCAGAAGCCCACCAGCCCATTGTTCGCTTCGATCATATGGGGTGACCCAAATCTACAAAACAAAACAGCAAATTAGAGTTCTAAAAATAATCCACCCCATTTTCTTGTGCTTGGCGGCGGAGCTGCATGTATTAATTTTAGCTAGGGAGGTACCTGATTGTTGGTGAAAGCACTTCTTAGTTGTGGAGGATCATCAAGATCAAGCAAGCTAGCTGCACTTCCTCCGGGGACAATTTTGTACCCAGATGGATTTCCCAACCGAGAAGGCCTTGAAGGATTAATTACATGAAATTCTGATGGGTCATAGAGCTTGAGCTTAATTTGAGCATCTTTTTCAGTTTTTGCTATGTGTTGCTTAGCTTTTAAGTAGCTCTTCCTCGGTGATTCGCTCTTCCAAGTATTTTCCTTCACAAGATTGACCTCAGCAAATGAATTATTAGCCCCGTCAATGTCCATGTCCAAGTGAAAGGTGATGAAGTGATCATGGACAACACCAACAACATTTTCCGAAACTAAAGGTCCGGAGATTTTTTCTTGGTTGGGAACCTTATAAATATTTTCATGAAAAGTTCCTTTCACCATCAACATCCCCGAGAGCCCAACCTGTTGTGTTCGATGAATATATAAATTAGCTTAGTTTAATATTAATTAATCATCCCATGCATAGATATTTAATAATTGTGTATGCATGGTAGGTACCTTAATGCGGATCGAACCGTCCGTTTGAAATTCCCAATCGAAAATGTAATCGTAGTTTCCCACTGTTGCTGCCATTCGAGCCACAAGCGTCACCTTTGCTCTGGATTCCCTTATCTGTTACAAATTAATTTTGCAATAACAATATTTTACTCTATTTCAATCTTGGATTAGAATATTCTGCTGTGTGACCTATTGATCATATCGGTGACTTGCGCAGATAAAACAAAGTCATGCTAATGCATACAGAATTGTAAGTCATTTGAAGTTACAAGTTACAATTGTGGCAACTATTTAATAAATGCAATTCTAGAAGCTGAGGATTATATCATACTTTAAGTGCAGCCCTTCTCCTAGATAGGGAGTGTTATGTGGACTAATTTTACGAGTGATAGTATTTTTAAAAACTAACTATACAAATTAACTCATACTAACTTATGTGATATTGTTTAATAACTGACAAACCTTTCATATTAATTAATATAATTAAAATTTAAAATTCACTCACTCAATTAAATCATAACACATCAGTTTATTTAATTAAATTTATATATATAGTTTATAAAAATAATATTACTCTTAATTTTAATTTTACAGTGTAATGTTGCGCATACCTCAAAACCAGAGAATTGGCCCTCAGAGTGTCGCCAACTGACGTCACCAGAATAACGCTCGAATAGGCATATCAGATTGGGCTGAACAAACGGCTTTCCGTCGGAGGCCGCAAAAATCCCATTCATATAGTATGAGTGCCTAGGACAATCATTTAGTGGCACAAGTGGTAATGCCATTGCTCCTAAACCATATTCACCAGCATCCATGTATGTCTTAAAGTACCAATTCTCATCAGGATCCATATAAGGAACAAATAATTCTGAAGAGAACCCTTTGTACATCACACTCCTTAGCTCACCAGTCTCTGAGTCTTGAACCATGGCTCGTGAAATTACCAAACCGGCCCGTTGATCAGCCTTGAGGTGGAATTCCCAATTAGCCCATTTCACCATGTGTCCATCTTCTACACTAAAGCTAGGCCCTTCAGGCTGCTCTATGGATATTGGCTTCAGTAGCTTCATTTCTGGTGGTTTGACTTGGTCGCTGTATCTATATTGTGTGTTGGTACTTCTCGGAACAGGGATCCCTCTGCCTGTGTGGGAAATTTTCACAATTTCTTTTTTATCAAGGTCGACCGTTACCGTTAGCCCTTCAATGGGCCTCATGTAGTAATTCGATGTACCTTCGCTTGAATAGCATTGGACCTTTATAACCCTCCCGTTTTCTTCATTAGGACCATACCACCCCGCTGACGGCGTTACGCACGTCACATTAGATAATCCGATTCCTCGTGAGGTGACAGTTTCCTTGAACTTTGCATCTGCTTTTGTCACTTGCAACGCCGCTAAAAGGTCACCCATGGTCACTGCAGGGTATCCGGATCCTGAACTGATGGCGTGGTCAGTGACTTGGCTCAAATCTATGTCGACTGTGAGCATATGAGATTGGCCATTCAGTAATGCTATTACAAATGCTTTTCTTGGTGGAAGAGGATCCCCCTTTTTCCAGGCCAAGACTTGACTCTTGTCAGGTTCATCGAGCGATAAAGAATGAATTGTTGGCAAGGAAGAGGCAAAGGGCTTATAGGATGAAAGGATTGCCTGGACCTTGTTAATCTCTTGTATCGAGAGTGGGTCGAGTGGGTGATGAGGGATAGTGTTCTCTGTGAATTTGTGAACTTTGGTCCCTGAAGTTGTGTCCAACTTGGCATAAATACGACTCTTGGAGCTGCACCATGGGTAGCAACAGCATGAATAGGAACCAAGGAATCGTGGCTGGCTTAGAGCGTAAAACAAAGATGCAAGGGCGAGTAAAACTACGAATAAGAAGAGAGTCAAATGATGAAGTGAAGTTCTCCCCATGGTTAGGGTTTCAGCTGCAAGAGGAAATTATAAACAGTACTGAGTCCGTGCCTATGCTATCAGCAATTATTTAATGAATGAAAGGGTGGTTGTCGGGTCACATTTCTGCAGAGCTCTGACATTTTTCTTTGATCGATGCTTGGCCTGTGGTAACTCCAGTTGGGACGTTGGCTATAATTTATCATGCCAATTTGCGTAACCAAGATTTTAATAACGAATCTTGCTTTGTTTAAGAAGTAAAATCACAATGGGTCAAATCAATGTATCAATAATACAAAAATGATTACATCAACCGGCTTGAGTTAAATATGGTTTTCGACGTCTATGAATTATATTTCAGAACTCGGAAAGCCTGTTTGATGGTGATATTCTTGAACAGAAGAATATTCAACTTAGTATGGTTGGTTAATTTATTCTTGAACAAAAGAATAATTCAAATTAGACCAAAATCCTAGGCTATTAAATAGAAATTACAAATTATGTATTTATATTTTACTAAGATAAAGTTCAGATTAAGAAAGAATTCTGATCCAATTAAAAGAATAATGATATTTACCATTCCTTTATCATCAGATTAAAGGAGCCCCACCCGGCATTCCCCTCCCCCCCCCCCAAAAAAAAGTACTTTTAACTAGGGGCGTGTACGGGTCGGATCGGGTCGGGTTTCGACCAATCCGATTCAACCCGATTACAGATCGGGTTTAAAAAATTGAACCCGTCGTCGGGTTTTTATAAGTGCTGACCCGATTCTAACCCGCCTACCTCGGGTCCGATCGGGTTAATCGAGTTGTCGGGTTGGTTTATCAGTTTTTCTAAAATAAATCTCAATCCCTACTATACATTATATAACTCATGTAGTTTACGGCTATTTTTCAATTGTAGTGCAAATTTGTTTGGGAATAATTTTTGTTTTGCTATAACGGGTTGAAAATTAACAAATTTTATTATAAAAATCTGCTCAATGTCTATGAAAATGCAATTAATTCCTTTATAATGCTTTGAAAATTAATAAATTTTATTATAATCATCACCTGTTTTTTCTTAATTTTATTATTCAAAAGAGATTAATAAACAGGTTGCTGCAAATTATTAATTTTCATCAACCTAACAAATATATTGTCTAAGAAACACATACAAATAATACTTAACTACGAATATTCATAAATCAATAATTATATAATTTAAAAAATTAATACCTAAAAATTAAAAAAAAAATACATTACACCGATACAAGGAGCGTTGGCCATGGCCGTCGGAAGGCTTGGTGAGGCGCGTCAACCATGGAGTGTTGAAGCGTGGAGGATCTGTCGGCTTGGCGAGGTCAGATGGCTGTGGAAGTGGCGAGCTTGGCGACGCGAGACGATCGGCGTGGAGAACCTTGCGAGGAAGGACGACGATCAAGAAGAGCGTGGACAGCGGACTCCTGGAGTTGGACAACAAGAGGAGGAGGAGAGAGAAGGGGCTGGAGAGGAGGCGGAGCTAGAAGGGGCTGGAGATTGGAGAGGAGGCAGCACGGGAAGAGGTTGGAAAGGAGGAGGCGCAAGAATTTTTAATGTTACACTGATTTAGGGTTTCAACGATTAGTTTTTTCTTTCTTTAATATAACATCGGGTCGGGTTAATATGGGTTATTATTATAAAATCTGATTAAAACCCAAAAATGATAAAACCCGAATCAATTAACCCGATTTCGGGTTTTACAATATAATAATCCGACCAAAACCCGTACAGATCGGGTTAACCCGATCAGATCGGGTCGGGTCGGATTTTCATGCACACCCCTACTTTTAACCTCCATTATTTTCATAATAATTATTATCAAAATATCCTTTTAGTAATTTACTAATGTACAAATCATGTAATTAATAAAATAATTTTGATCTTTACGCTCATCTTAACTTGTGCTATAATTTTTTTATTAGAAAATACACAAAAAGAATAAATATCAATATTTATCTAGACTATGGAGATCAAAAACACTATTTAGAAATTAAAAGATTCTAGAAATAGAGAGGGTATTGTATTTTCTTAGTGTCGAAACATATGGATGGATTTATGAGAAATGATTTTGCAGAAATGGCGAAAATAAAAATCATGTTTCTATTTGGGTGCAAAATGATGAGAATGAGAGCAAGGTGTGGAGCTGCTCTCAATATCTAGGGATGGCAAAAAAAATCGAGCTGTGCGGGTACCCGGATTTTTTGGAGACAATTTTTCTCGGATTTGCGGAGTTAAAGTGCAAGGACAGGTGAAGTTTTGCAAATATATATCTGGATACGGTCCAGGTGCGACGTACACCCTCCCCGCCTCACACCTGCATCGAATAATATAATATATTTCAAAAAATTAAATTATATGTATATAATGTATTATATTAGTTATATGTTAATCAATTTAATTAACACTAGCAAGAGAGAGAATAGAGAAATTCATTTGTTTTTTGCAAAAATTATATAACAATGAAAACATTTGTCACTATCATAATAATGTTACAAAATATTATTATAGTTGAGACAAAGAGATTTAATCATCATTAAAATCACCATTGATTTGTGCTTCTATAAATACATAAAAATAAGTAAATAAATTGAAATCAATTTTTTTACAATAATTTAAAATTAATATCTAACATCATCACATTTGTAAAATATATTGGGCTTTGTAATATAATTTTAAAAGGGCCCAAAACAAATTTAAACAAAGACCTTCTGATGGACTTAAGCCCTGTATTAAATTAGTCAGCCCAAAAAAGTTCAAAGAAAATTTGTTCAGCCCAGCCCAACAAGAAAAATCTTTCACAAACCAAGGAAATTCAAGAATTTATTCTGGGTAAAATCTGGGTAGGGGGAGGGGAATTATATATCCAGGGAAACCTGCACCTGCACCTGCACCTGCACCGCATGCCAAAATTTCGGGGAAAATCCGATGACCGGGGAGAACACCACATAACCCGGTCCGGGTGCAGAAATGCAAAACCCGCACTTGCACTCGGATTTTGCCATCCCTACCAATACCCGTGAAGGAAAGGGGGTTGACTGGTGTAATTGTGCCCAAAGCTTTACTGGGAATAGCAGGACTCATTTTTAACAAGAAATATGTTTTATTGCATAAAGAACAAAGGGCCAATTTGGGTTTACTGTTATAGAAAAAATCACTTTTTTCTACAATAACAACAACCTTGGGTGTTTGGAGTTGCTTTTTAACTACTTCAAAAAAAATCTACTACAAAAAAAAAAAAAATTCAAGTTTAATGAAGAAGTCTAGAAGCAAATAATTAACATTAACATCTGCTTCTAAAACGTAAAATATCAAAATTATTCTCACTATTAGATAGAAAATAACAAAACTACCCTCACAGGACCATGAAACGCATCACTGAAAAGTGAAAAAGTAGGGAAAAACAGGGGCCCGTTTTGTTGCGAAGGCCTATTAATCACGTGGTGGGCTGCCAATTTTGTCATTTCCTTGCATTTTCTCGTTTTGCATATATTCAAGAGTCTGCATTAGGGGACATTTCCTGATTACATATTTAATACGAGAAAAATCGAGTTACGCAAATTTATTAGCATTAAGCTCTTCTACGTGAAAATGTCATTGACTAGTTATTGGGAATATTTATAATAAATCTAAATAATATAATAAAAAACAACGCATTAAATAAATAATAAAATATAAATTAGATTAACATAACAATAAATGAAATAAATAAAACAACTAAAGAGATAGAGAAAAAAATATATGGCTTGAGCACTTGGGAGGCATGTTAAAGACATTGTCCTAAAGCCAAAGAGTCCTCTCCTCATACAGGTAATATCGGTACTCAAAGACTCCAAGATACAACCCAGTGCTCACAGCCTATCTCCTTGATGAGCAGGATCACTGAAAGAAAATAACTTGTCTCTACGTGTCGCGATTACTCAAAAGCACATCACTATTGTTAGAACCTTTGAGACTTTTTTATATAGTAGTCTCCTACCTTAGGTAACTTACAAATTAAATCTCTTATAACTACGAAGTCATAATATTCGTAATAAAAACATGTACGTTACAAATAATAAGTGTTATAACTCACGTTTTTATTATATTTCTATCTTATAAAATTAATCTCAAATTAAATTTTGTAACTCATGATATAAATATTTATTTTAAACCTTTTATCTCCAATAGTCTCGTACAAAAGGTTTAAAGCTTTAAAGCTTTATAAAATAAAATATTTAGATAAAAATACTCATAAAATAAAAGCTATATATAAAGAGCAATCTTCTATCATGCAATGGGTGTAGGTACCTTTCGGGTTTGAACCTATACTCAGTGTTGATAGCATCCATTTGAGAAACCTGATTGAACAAAGTCTTGAACTCGATTCCTTGACTAAACTTCAAACTATCACACACATAATATCGACGAAGATATGGTTTGGACGTGTTAACGCTTTAATGACCATGCGTTTAATCTTGATTCTCATTAGAGTTTTATAAAATAGCCAAATTCTCACAGTCACAGCCCTCACAACGCGCTCATTTAAGTAAGTCCTCAAAAGGTATATGTGACCTATACCTCGTAAGAGTATCTAGCCTTTCGACTCATTCAAGATAAATATCATTTTTAACGTCACATATAACAAGCACTTTGCCATAAGGATAAGCATGATCATATCTACTCTAAGATATGTCAAAATAGTTGTGCTAAACAAGTCACGCACTATATATTGTTCCTATCCATTGAACCTCCTTGATGGGATCTCCAATCACAGAGGTTGGTTTACTTCCTTTAGTGATCCCTTCGGCTTAAGTACATCCTTCTCGGCAATTTTATTAATTAATTAATTATAGCATGTTGAAATTCTTCATATATTTTTGTACACGTGCACTCTTTACTTCATCTCATAAATTGTTCCATCTTTGATAATTGCTTCCACTAGCTCTCTTAAATCAAACAATATTAACTCTACAAAATAATGTTGGAGTGCATAAAAATAATATAATTAAGTGAAGCATAGAATGTTAATGTGAAATATCCAATCACTAAAAACTTGAAATTCTTAAGTAATAATATTTTGAAACTCATACACAAAAATCAATAATCATGTAATAATTTATAATATCACTTCTTTTTTCCTCAAAAAATCTTAAAAATATTAACAACCATAATAGAAAGAAAACCCCCACATTAAGGAACATTTAATGCACTAACAATAATCTTCACATTAATATTCTAACTTGTTTAACTTTAAAATCATAGAAATAACAAGTAAACTTACTATCATCATCATTGTGCAAAATAAATAAATAATAATAATATGAAACCTCTTGAAAACCAAAACCCCCGCATTAACAAAATATTTATTACTACTCTTAAAATAATAGAAATAACAATTAAACTCACTATCATCATCATTGTGCAAAATTAATAAATAATAATAATATGAAACCTCTTGAAAATCAAAACCCCTACATCAACAAAATATTTATTACTACTGTAATATACGCAATATATAACTCATATATGTATTTAATAATAATTAATAGCATTTATACCACAATTTTATTTGATGCAACCACATAAGTTATCATAATGCATTATCAATCTTCTTAACATATTCTAGAATTCACAAGGCATTAGAAATAACTAGAATTCAATAATTATAGTAATTATTAACATGCATATGTGCAAAGAAGAAGTAATTAGCACAAAACCCAATAAGCTAATTATAATTTAAAAAAAACACTAGATGGAGTCATTTATATTTTTAAAAACTCATAGTCTCCTTAGTTATTACAAAATGATGAACAACAAAACAAATAAGTAATTGCACTCAATAAATTCACTATAACTCTAAATCTAACTTGCATTGGCTTATTAAAACATAACTCAAAATTTTATATCTGTGATGCAATTTTAAACATAAGAATTAAAAGAAATATAATAAGAACAATATATATATATATATATATATATATATATATATATGATTAAAACCATAACTCTTATACTACACACGACAAACTTGTAAGTTGCAAACAAATATATATCAAAGTAGCAACAGAAGTAATAAGATGTAACTCCATTCATTATTTATGAAGTTTATTTGATATCTGAAATAACCACTGTTAGAAAATTAGTTAATGAAATTGATGTTAAAAGTCTTTACAAATTTCTAGATATTATAAGTCTTTCCAAATTCATAACTCATGTATTCATGAATTTTCATGTATTGAATAAAAGTTAATTTTGAGTTAATAAAGTTGGTGTTTCAAATTCCACATGTTACAAGTGCCTCAGCCTATACAAAGGGGTTCTACCTCATTTGTTCAACACACCACAAGTTAGCTCTCTCTTTCTCTTTAGCTTGTTTATCTCTTACTTTCTTATGTTCTTAGCTTCTAGTTCTAAAGTTCATGATAGAGTTTAAGGGTTTCCAGTTCGCTTAAGTACAAGAGTAGTGCTTCTCTTGCTACTAGTTGTTTTTATATCCTGAGAGACAAACGTTAATAAAATTCTCAAGCACCTAGTGGAGAGGGCGAATTTGTTTTAAGGAAATTGTGTGATACACGAGCCTCGACGGATAATTTCTATTACTAGAAAGAGCTTCCAATTGGTAATTTTATTTTAAAGTTAAATTAATTTATTTTTATATGTTGTCCTTATTATTGCGTACATTTTCTAACAAATTTAAAACAGATTCTTGCTTTGTATAAGGTTTTTAAAAGTGGCATGTTAGAATCTAATTATATATATATATATATATATATATATATATATATATATATTATTTTATTTGTTTGAATATATAAATTGCTCTTGCCTTTTTTTTGTTGATATATATATATATATATATTTGGTGTGATATTTTTATGGAAAGCTTTTTATAGTTTGTTGGTGTCAACTAGATAGTAACTGAATAAAGAAGTTCTGTCTAGGGAGACTGGGTTTGAAGTGGAAGCAACCGTGACCCCTCCAGTCTTTCCTAGGATCTTATAAGAAATTCTATCTAAGAAGGTTGGATTTTAAGTGGGACCTGTTTGTGAACCCTCCAGTCTTTCCTGGGAATTATCTATTGAAAGTTATTCAGTTTTTCACAAATTATAGCTTGTTCAAGAAATTAAAAATCATTGGGCTTTTTTTAATTCCAATTGTTGTTGTTATTGTTGTTGAGATGGCTGATATTACGACTAGTTCTCAACAATCTAATGCACCTACTACCTCAGTTGTATCTGTTTCGTTTCCTGTGAACCATGGTGAAAAATTGGAGGAATTCAGTAGATTGAATTTTAAGAGATGGCAGCAAAAGATGTTGTTTTATTTGACAACTCTAGGTCTAGCAAGGTTCTTAACTGAAGATCCACCTAAACTTAATGAAGGAAAACAAGATGTCCAAGTCGTTAATGCTATTGAGGCTTAGAAGCATTCTGATTTCTTATGTCATAATTATGTCATGAATGACTTGACAGACTCATTATACAATGTTTATATTGACAAAAAATCGGCTAAGAAATTATGGGAGTCTTTAGAGAAGAAATATAAAACTAAAGATGCTGGCTCCAAAAAGTTTGTGATGCGACGCTTTCTTGATTACAAGATGGTTAACACCAAAACTGTTATAGGTCAAGTACAAGAGATCCAAGTGATCCTTCATGAGATACATGCTGAAAGGATGGTTCTTAGTAAAATCTTTCAAGTAATAGTTGTGATTGAGAAGCTACCCCCTGCATGGAAGGATTTCAAAAATTACCTCAAGCACAAGAGAAAGGAGATGAACATGGAAGAGCTTATAGTCAGACATCATATTGAAGAAGACAACAAAGGCTCAGAGAAGAGAAGTTCAACTCTTGAAATGGTAAAGGCTAATGTAGTAAAGTATGGTCAAGGCTTTAAGGCAAAGAAGAGCAAGTCGAATAAATGGTCCAATCTAGAGCCTAAAGGTGGAATTTTCAAGAAACAGAAGTTCCAAGGGAAGTGCTTCAACTGTGACAAGAAGGGTCATAAGGCTTCAGATTGTCGTTTTCAAAGAAGAAAAAGAATGAAGTGAATGTAGTGGACAACATCACACAAGACGTATTAGAACTAAGCCTGTTTGATATTATTTCTGAAGTCAATCTAGTTGGGTCTAACCCAATAAAATGGTGGATTGACATTGAAGCTACAAGGCATGTTTGTTTTGACAAAGGCCTGTTCACAGCCTTTGAACCCATTGAGAATAGACAAAGCCCTTCATGGATAACTCATCCACATCTAAGGCAAAAGTTCTATGCAAAGTGGTTCTAAATATAACCTCTCGGAAGGAGCTGACTCTAAATAATGTAATGTATGTGCCAGAAATTCGTAAGAACTTAATGTCTGGTTTATTACTGAATAAGCATGGATTTCGCATGGTTTTTTAGTCAGATAAATTTGCACTTACTAAGGGTGGTATGTATGTTGGAAAGGGATATGAGAATGAGGGTATGTTTAAACTCAATGTAATAACTGTAAAGCCCAAAATCAATAAAGCTAGTTCTTTTTCTTATTTGATTGAGTCTTTCTTTTTATGGCATGGTAGACTAGGACATGTTCATTATAATATATTGCATAGATTAATTAACTTAAATCATATTCCTACTTTCCAAATTGATTTAAAACATAAGTGTGACACTTGTGTCGAGGCGAAATTAACAAGGTCATCTTTTCAAACTATGGAAAGAAATACTTAACCTCTTGATTTAATTCACAGTGATATTTGTGATTTGAAATTTGTTCAAATAAGAGGTGGCAATAACTATTTTATTACTTTTGTCGATGATAGTATAAAATATTGTTATGTGTATTTATTAAAAAGAAAGGACGAAGTAATAGAGAAGTTTATTCTCTATAAGAATGAGGTTGAAAATCAACTTAATAAGAAGATTAAGGTGATTAGAAGTGACGGTGGTGGATATGAATCACTTTTTGGTGAGTTCTATGCATAACATGGAATAATACATGAGGTCACGCCACCTTATTCGCCTCAGTCAAATATAGTTGTTGAGCGCGAAAATCATACCTTGAAAGAAATGATGAATGCAATGTTGTTAAGTTCTGGGTTACCTCAGGGAAAGCTATTTTGTCAGCTAATTACCTTTTAAATAAGGTACCCCACAAGCAAGATGAAAAAACACCTTATGAATTGTGAAAAGGAAGAAAGCCTTCCTACAAATATTTACGAGTGTGGGGGTGTCTTGCTAAAGTAGTGATACCTATACCTAAGAAGATAAAAATAGGTCCAAAAATAGTTGATTGCATTTTTATAGGATATACTCATAATAGTAGTGCTTGTCGATTTCTTGTGTATAAGTCACAAATCCCAGATATACACAAAAACACAATTATGGAATCGAGAAATGCATTGTTCCTTGAGCATAAATTTATGTATAAATCCAAAGAAGAGCCTAGTTCATCTAAACGAACTTATGAGGCTATCACTGAGGGTAGTCAAGACCAAGAACAAGTTATTAAAGATGAGCCTAGATATAGTAAAACAGCAAGAACAGAAAAATCATTTGGTCCAAATTTTCTGTTATATATGTTAGAAAGTGAACCTCAAAGCTTTAAAGAAGCTGTGAGCTCTTTAAAGGGACCTTTTGTTGACCCAGGTATGGCAACCCAAAAGGGGGGGTGAATTGGGTTTTTATTTATAAAAACGGATTTAGAAAACTTTTCTTGAAAGATCAAAATTATTTAAATCTTTCTTTGAGAACAAAGGTGAAGAAGATGAAAATAGAATGCAATCAAGAGAATGGCAAATAAAGAACAATCACGAGTACAAGTAAATATAAAGAGGAAAGGGATAGAGAGAGTGCAAACTCAATTTACGTGGTTCGGCAAACCTTGCCTACGTCCACGGGCTCCTAGCTCCACGAGCTAAGCTTTCCACTAAGTTGTAGAAATCTTTACAACTTGCTTGATGAACAACCTCACCAAGACTTTTTCGTTCAACCCTTGATAACACCACACCAAGAGTTCTTCTTGATGAACAACCTCACCAAGGCAACTTCCTTCAACCCTTGATAACACCACACCAAGAGTTCTTCTTGATGAACAACCTCACCAAGGCAACTTCCTTCAACCCTTGATAACACCACACCAAGAGTTCTTCTTGATGAACAACCTCACCAAGGCAACTTCCTTCAACTCTTGATAACACCACACCAAGAGTTCTTCTTGATGAACAACCTCACCAAGGCAACTTTCTTCAACTCTTGCTAATACACAACAAGAGTTCTCTCAAGGATAACTATTATCCTTTACAATAATATCTCACTCTCACCACAATACAAGAACAAAGATAATTTTTACAACAAAAGTATAACTCTCTTCAAAGAGTAGATAAATAATATAAAAGCTCTCTAGACTTGATATTTCTCTTGCTTTTTGCTTGATAAAATGCTTCTCTTGCACTTCTTGAATGCATGGGAGAATGGCTCCTTTTATAGGCCAATGAGATGAACTTAATCAAGTGAAGACACCAACTCCAAATTTTCTGCCCACCATAAAAACCGTAATTTTGTCTACCATTTTTGTCAATGTTCCGTTTGAAATTTGAAAATCTGGAAAACATAAAAGATTTTTACATTTGAATAAGATTTCCAACGCATCAAGAATCAAGTCATTTGGATATCTGTAGCTCAAGATATGGCCAAAACACCATTCGGTGCTCATTTGACTTGATTTTTCCTCCATGTGTCAGTCCACCGACTTGAATGATAATTCTGTCAGTATTCCGTTTGAAATTTGAATTTCTTCAAAACATAAAAGATCTTCATATTTGACAATCTTTGAGAAAACATTAAGAATCAAAGCAATTGGATATCTCTATCTTAAGATATGGCCAAAACCCCATTTGGTGCTTATGTGAGTTGATTTTTCTTCTCTGTGTCAGTCCACCGAATTGCATGTCAATTATGCCGGCCTTCTGTTTGAAATTTGAATTTTTCAAAAGACACAGGAAATGTTTTCATTAAGTCATCTTCCAATTGCATAAGAAAATCAAGTCATTTGATTTTCTAGCTCAAGATATGTCCACTGGAGTATTTCGGTGCTCATGTCAGCTGCTTCCATTTGTCTTTCAAATTGCATGATGATTTGAAAACCTTGCACTTGAAATTTGAATTTCATTAAAACATATGAAATGTTATAAATTGAGTAAGCTTTCCAAAGGCTCAAGAATCACGTCATTTGGATATTTGTAGAGAGATATATGACCAATTGATTGAACATTGCTCATGTGTCACATTCCTTGAGTCAATCCTTGTTCTTAAACTTTGGTGCCTTTAACATGTAGTCTTCTCCTTAGCTTCAACACTTCATTTTAATAAGCTTCTTCTTGATTTTAAAATTATTTCAATGATCTTACTCTTGCACATAATAAACATGTTAGTAAAATCTCAAATTAATCAATGTGTATTGTTCTAATCAAAGAATATCTGTGCCTTAGGGCTAACAATCGACCAACTTTGTGAGTGATGGACAAATCATGGATGATTTAAAAATTATAATCTAAAATCAAGAATGAAATTAAAAAATATTCAACCAATAAGAAAAAAGAATGGATTTGTTATGAATATAAGCAATTCAACTATTTCTCCCCCTTTTGTTATCATCAAAAAAGTGTAATCAAATTAACTACTCCCCCTAAATATATTCTCCCCCTTAACATATGCTACCATTCAAAGATTATCATATTAAAGCAAAATTAAGACATATCCAACATGCCTAATTCTCTTCTCATTATGTAAAATCTATCTTGACTAAGGGGTTTAGTAAATATATCGGCTAATTGTTTATCGGTGGGAACAAATTCTAACGAAATATTTCCTTTTTGCACATGATCTCTAATAAAATGATGTCTAATCTCTATATGCTTAGTCCTAGGGTGTTGTATGGGATTTTTTGAAATGTTGATGGCAGTTGTATTGTCACATTTGATGGGAATATGATCAAATACCACACCATAATCTTTTAAAAATTGTTTCATCCAAAGAGATTGTGCACAACAACTTCCTACTGCAATATACTCGGCTTCCGCGGTTGATAAGGCAACAGAATTTTGTTTTCTACTAAACCATGAGACTAATGCATGTCCTAGAAATTGGCAAGAGCCACTAGTGCTCTTTCTATCAAGAAGACTTCCAGCAAAGTCCGCATCCGAATAACTAATTAGATCAAAATTATCACACTTAGGATACCACAGACCTAGATTTATGGTTCCAAGAAGATATCTAAATATCCTTTTGACAGCTTTAAGGTGAGATTCCTTTGGACAAGATTGAAATCTAGCACACATACACACACTAAACATAATATCAGGTCTACTAGCAGTTTAATACAAAAGAGAGCCAATCATACCTCGATATTTTGTTACCTCAACATCTTTTCCTTTCTCATCTTTGTCAAGCTTGGTTAATGTACCCATAGGTGTGTTATATGTCCTTGAATTATCCATGCCAAACTTTATGAGAAGATCTCTTGTGTATTTAGCTTGATTAATGAAGATCCCATCTATTTATTGCTTGATTTGAAGTCCAAGGAAGAAATTTAATTCTCCCATTAAGCTCATTTCAAATTCTTGTTGCATGCACTTGGAAAATTCCTCACACATAGAGACATTAGTAGCACCAAATATAATATTATCAACATAGATTTGAACAATTAATAAATCATCATTTTTTGTTTTAACAAAAAGAGTAGTATCAACTTTTTTCATTTCGAAACCATTATCAATGAGAAATTTGCTCAATCTATCAGACCATGCTCTTGGTGCTTGTTTCAAGCCATAAAGTGCCTTTTTGAGTTTGAAAACATGGTTTGGAAAATCATGATTTTGAAAACCAAGAGGTTGCTCTACATATACTTCCTCCATAATGTAACCATTTAAAAATGCACTTTTGACATCCAATTGATATAATGTAAAATTTTTATAACATGCAAATGCACACAACATTCTAATTGATTCTAATCTAGCAACCGGTGCAAAGGTTTCCTCATAATCAATACCTTCTTCTTGATTGTATCCTTGAGCAACAATTCTAGCTTTGTTTCTAATAATGGTACCATTTTCATCTACTTTATTTCTAAAAATCCATTTAGTGCCTATAATAGAATGATTTTTAGGTCTAGGGACTAACTCCCAAACTTGATTTCTCTCAAATTGATTCAATTCTTCTTGCATAGCCAAAATCCAACTTTCGTCATTTTCGGTTCTTTAAAAGATTTTGGTTCAAATCGAGAGACAAAAGCAAAATGATTACAAAAGTTCTTAAAAGAAAATCTAGTTTTC
>SNVD02009014.1:0-35969 GCA_013180625.2 Boswellia sacra | reverse complement strand
AATAAATTTTAATGTTACAAAAATATTAAATGAAGGAAAGGCAATACTTGCATCTGGATAAGACGATTAGTAATGTCTATCTTTCTTGAGCGCCTCCTCGACCATAATTTTTGAGTAATATTCTATAAAATTTCTATATAAGCTTTAACCTTTTTATATAAATTGACATGTCATAATTTTATTCGATGAGTAGATTTGAAATTTTAATTATATTAAGAAATGTAGATGACATATCATTCATTTAATAATGCTATATATAAATTTACATGAGTGAGTTTGTATGGATAATTTGTAAAAATAGCACTACTTATAATTTTTTAATAATTTTATGTTTATCCCTTAAATCCACAAGTAACTCTCTATAGTCTATAATATAATCTAAGTGGTTAAAATCTGTACTAGATGATAAATAATTATTATAATATTACGGTAGTCTTAACTTATGTCTTAAGAGCACGCGTTAAACTCTTGAAAATCATTAAAATTTACTTAAAATTTGTGTATTTAATGATTTTTATATAATTTTTAAGAGAATTTATAATTTTTATGATTTACATAAATAATCAACTTAAAACCATTAAAAAAAAACCTTACTATCTATCTTTTTTTTTCTTTTTTAAAATTGAATTCTTAAAGGAAAACTCTCATTGAAAGAGTTTAATATTACAAATAACCATTATACAAGTAATTTTTAGTTGAGATAGTTATAATCAGTTGGGATATAGCCATTTATAGAAATCCTAAATTTTTTTTTATTATATATGTAGCATTACTCTTCAATAAATATATTCTAAATTATTGTTCTATTATTTGCCACACATATCTAAAAATCCTCCATCACTACTTGAAATTTATAATGCAGCCTCAACTTTATCATTCGTATTACTCGATACTTTTTTTTATTATTATTAGGAAGCCTTTTTTGCTTAAAACAAAACCTTTCTTCCAAAATTAATAAGTGTAGCAGTAGTCAGGGGCTAGCAGCATCAGAACTTTTTTTTTATTTTAATTTATTCCTCCCACTAAAAAGAAAAGACAAATAAGCTATATTTGTTTATAAAAATTTAAGAAAAAATATACTAAAAAGCACTTCTTTTTATTTTTGAGGGTACAAAGCCATATATAATGGCCCAAAACAACCTCTTTTTAACTTATTATATGTAAATTTCCCATAAATAAGAACCAATATAACCATGTTTATTTGATAACATAATATTTGTTTACTTATACTAGGATAAATTAATTACCATTAAAATCGTTGTAATTATTTTTTTGGCCTACAACTTTTTTAATTAATTCATCTCTAGGAGCCAAGAAAGTATAAACAAATAAATAAAAAGAACAACTCTTAGCACTAGGTCAAGTCCAGGCCTTTCGATCCCAATTATGATTTATATATGCATCGAGTCACATGCATATATTCCACTTGTTGATAGTCTTTCATGGACATAATAGATGTATACATTTTATCAGCATCCATTTTAGCATGAAACGTCGACTATCATTCAAAGATAGACGTAAACTAGAGAAACGTTGGCACAGAAAGCTTTGGAAGAACTAGCCAAGTCATGGAGATGGAAAAGCAGGCCATTGCTTCTTACCGTGTCAGGAGAACTGGTAGTGTCTAGAAAAGAGTCCAAAAACCCAAAAAAAAAAAAAAAGGGACCATGCTAATGATCAAGAAATATACTTTTGGATATATAAACATAATCTTAGATCTCTTAATCTCATTTCAATTTCAAATCCTGTATATAAAACTTCTGATATATCCTAAATTTTTACAAGTTATTATTCAAATAGGAAACCAAATTCAGAGAAATACACTTTTCCATTTATCATAAACCATTCAAGGTTTCCATCTTACTTGATGCTAGACTTCCTCGATGCTTACACTGTTAGAAGTTGCTCCTTCCACTTTCTTAAATTTGTAAAGATGCTTTGGTGATGAAGCCAACATATATATGCTTAATCTTCTGGTGAATCCCTTGTTTATAGGCTACAAAAATAGTCACAACAGTACACTCCGTTAAAATAATGTGTCCAAGCCAGGGGGGGAAGGTATAGGCCAGTGAGATTGAAGCAACTAATCCTAACATGTAAGCAACAGTGCCACATAATTGAGAATAGCTTCCGTGATAAATTCTACATGCTATATCTGCAGCAAATGCGATGAGGTAGTTAAATGTAGCCAATATGAAGGTGTACATATTTCGCGGATGCGTTTCGAACGGCTTCATATTTGTGCTTTGAACAAATATTCCAAATACACCTAGAAGCACTGGAATGAGACATGCAAAGGCAGCGTGGTACGGATAGGAAAGGAAATTTTGTTCACTGCAAAACCATAAAAAGATAAATTTAGTTCACAGAATTACTCCATGGCCCAGCTCAGGTATATGCATGACCATTAATAGAGGTAGTAATTAGTCCAAGCTAACACTAGCATAACCTAATTAGCTCAGAAATCAAGATGTTAAAAGGGAATTATATATATCGACTAATTATGGATCATTAGTGAAATAAATGCCCCATCTAATCTCACCAATCTATCAATATAGTTAAGCTCAAATCATATATAGATCTTAATTATAAATTAAAATATTGACATGAAATCTTAAGCTACCATGGTCTCTTATTCGAACATTCAATTGTCTTTTTTCTTAATACTTAAAGCACTTTTCATTTCTTTTTTTCTTTTTATTATTAACTAACTAATTTGTGTCCTTATTCGTTTCTTCTATCTATATGCAATAAATTAAAAGACAAAAACAAAGAACCAAAAAGGAACCATAACCGCGGGCTTGGTTGATCATCCGTAGAACTTTCTTTCAGTGATTTAATTAGTTAGAAAATTGGAGCTTGGTTGATCATTTGTAAACTAGAAAATTATCTAGATTAATTTATGTAATGTTGCGTTTGCTTCTTTATTTCAGTGCATTTCTTTGTTTTCGCTTCCTAATTGTGTTTTTCTTTTATATATATATGTTATGAACACAAAATCAGAATAAAATCAAAGAATATGGCAGATTGGGATCAGAAAGTGACTAAACCCTAGTAAAAGGTATAAAGTGGATGCCGCGCCGAGCAGGCTGCACGAGCCCTTGCTTAGCCAGGATGAGCGCATGACCCTGTCAAAGCTGGACTCGGCGCCGGTGCAACCCAACCCTAACCCTAGCCTAGCCAGACCTGGCTTGCCTGTTGCTGCCTCACCTCACTCCTGGGCCCTGGCAAGTGGTGCAGCGTAACCCTGACTCAGTGAGGCAGCGAGCGTGGCAGTGCCTAACTCATCCGGGCTGGCCAGAATGGATGGAAGCTGCGTACAGTTATAAACTTTGAAAATTCTTTTGGTGTCCATTTAACTCAACTTGCTTGAAATCGACTCTTAGAGAAGTTAATAATTTGCAGGAATAGCTCACCTTAAACCTTCAGTGCTTCCCTCTGGTAAACTCATTATACGCAAATTTGGGTAAGTAATTCTTCTTTCTTGGCGGGCAAACAAAAGGAGAAGAAATTAAAAGTTGAACGAACTTAGGGTCTGAGATAAATATGGTTAAGATCTTGTAAAGAAGGATGGAGAAGGTTGAGTGAAAGAAGAGAGGGAGATGAGAGTGACACTGAAGATAAAGATTGATCGATGAGGGACTTGTTAAGAAGCTAATGGGGTAGATTTTGTTTTCCAAGTCGATTTTTTGTGACTTGCTTCTTCTTCCTCAGAGAATTGTGGACAATGAGGACTTTTAAGGACCACCTCCCCATAATTTGTCAAACTTCGATTAGACATGTACATTTGAATAATTTGTCAAACTTCTCATAATTAATTCTTCAAAACTTCGACAATTGATCATAATTTGTCAAACTTCTCTCGACAATTGATCATAATTTGTCAAACTTCTCTTCAAAACTTCGACAATTGGTCATAATTTGTCAAACTTCTCATAATTAATTTGTCATTAATATGTCGACAATTTTTAATTCTTCTCAATTTGTCATTTGAAAGTCTATTAATTCTTCTCATTTAGACATGTACATTTGTAAGTGGAATTATGAATCATAAATCTTCACGAGATATTATCCATTTAGGACCGAAACCCTCACGATTTTGGTTTGAATAGGGTTCAACCCATGTTGCAAAGGCAAAGTAGTTCCTCCTTCTATAAGCCACAAGGTAATCAACTATATAAAAGATATAAGACAAAGTCATCATCCTTGATTTAGATCCGATGTCAATATATATATATATATATATATATATATAGACACTCACTTGATAAGTAATAAAATTTTCTCTTATAACACCATTGAGGTTCCTTAAGAAAAATTGTATTTAATGACTAGCTATTATTACAAGATCTTATTGAACTGAATAAAAAATAAAGTTTATCATATGACATAAGTTTATAAATTGAACTCCATAATTACCACCTTTCCATAATTAATTAAATATATAATATTTTCATGATCAAATAGTTAATCAAATTGATTATCTTGTAAATTTTTGTCAACTATTTAACTTTAACTTTCCATTCCAAAAAATTAGAACTGGAAAGGAAAACAGTAATGATATCATTAAATATTAAACATGTAAGAAAAAACTTAAAGTAGTAGTAAGAATCAATAACAAAGTCAAGATTAAAAGGAAGATATATTATATTTAAAAACTGTTCAATAACATTATTTAAACCTTAGTTCATAGTCGATTGATTTTATAGTTTTAAGCGTGAAGCTATTTATATAAAAAAAATACTCTAAAACCCACTATTTTATAAAAGATTTTATTCACATAATATCATAAATGAAAGTATTTGAATAGATATAAAATAAAAAATGTTTTTTTTATATTTGCTATCAAGATTCAAAAATTTAATTTTTGCTCTTTGGATTTACAATTTTCTATTAATCTTCATGTGCAAAGAGGGAGACGTTATTTATTTGATAGTGGTGATAGCTTTTATAAGTTTGATTTGTTGCCAACAAATTTTAAGATTTGTGAAGCATAGCAGCAAATTAAAAGCGGCTATGATAAGAAGCAGAAAATGGTAACCAAATCTTTATCATTAAATATTTGTAATTGATTACTAAACTTGAGAGATTTTAGGAAAATTACATTAAAAATTCTAACAAGTTTTAAAACTATTAAGTATTTCAAATTATAAATTAGATCATATATATACAACCAATTGTGTAAGTAAAATGAGGAGGAAAAAAAGAAATAAGGTTATTTTGGGAATATTGAAGGGTTTGCAAAATAAAAATCTTACTTCTAAAATTTAATTAAATGAGTATAATAAAAAAGAGGGTCTAGAACTTTCTCCTTAGGTGCAAATAACTTCACCCTAATTGAAAGAATAATACTTTTGTATACAAAGTTTTATATAAAGTAGTGATGTGGCCAGTATCACCCATTTAAGTGCCACATTAGTGGTCAATATTTTTTACTTTGACTTTTATGTATTTACCTCACTAGTTGATAACATATCACTTTTTACTTGATAACATTTCGCTTCGTGTGTGTGTGCACTTTCCATATGTGGTATTATTGTAATTTTAATTGGTGACTAACATTATTGTTGAATGAATATAAATTAATTACTCATGTAACACCTCTTGTTAAATGAATAACATAAGTAGTGATGCTAAATTTTTTGTAACTAATTTCTAATTATGAAATGGTACTTATAAATATGAATAGTACTACACCTTTAACCTATTTATAACTAATCCTCCTTACAACTTTGAGTTGAAAAAATTTCTATTAGAGATATAATTCACATGTCATGGATTGTAATTTTCATTATTCATATTTATTTTTTTCCTTCTTTATTGAACTTTGTCAACTCATCCTGTAAGGATTTGATTGTAGATGTAGCATTAATTGCTCTATAAATATATAGTAAGAAAAGTCAAATCCTTAATAACAATGCTAGATTTACAGTTTACGTATAACCCAAACTCTGCAACCTCATATGACAGTTTATATAGCAAAATCTTATTAGAGATATAGCTTTCCTTTTTTTTTTTTTGAAATTTTACCATGTAGACTATTGCATCGAGTTGTAGAGTTTGGGTTATATATAGATTATAAATCTAGTAGTACTGAACCCTTAAAGCATATAAAGTGCTCATGTTATACCTCTTTTAAATGTATTTTACCAAGAGTGATGCTAATGCTGCCCTTACTAATTTCCAATTATGAGATGGTACTATTAAATAAATTAATTTCTTGTGCTCCAAGTGAGTAAAGAAGAAAAGATATGCACCAACGCGGTCAAAGAATAAAATTAAAGCATCGGCACCAGCTGGGACAACACGGTAATAACACTTTTTTTTTCCCGTAAAGGATGAATATTACCTAAATCCCTTGAGATTTTTTTTTTTCAAATGACAAATGAAAAACCAGAATTCTTTTTGTTAAAGATAAATCTATGTTATTAGAGAGGAAAAGTTAATAGAGCATGGATATGTCATATTTTGATGATTTCAAAATAAACAAAGATTGAACAATTAAAGAAAAATACATAAAAAAGGAAAAAAAAGCGCCACCATCGGCAGTACTGCCCAGCACCACCGGAAATTTGTGGCCAACAATCTATCAATTCCTATGTCTCGAAGTGTCTAATTAAGGTCCCATCCATGAATTCACACTTGGATTTTCTGTTTAAATTAATGCTTTCTCATGATACATACTTTACTTGACTGGCCCCCATGCGAAGGGAATATATAAGAGCAGTGCTTAGGAAAGAAGTTGGAAACTTCTCGAAGTAAGATATAGATTAATAATTTAATAGATCCTTTACAGTTTTAGTACAATTTATTATTTAAAATTATGGAAAATTACATTCTACAATTCTTGAGAACCTGTCATGCACATTAACTAAAAATTTAAGCTTTAAAATAAACTAACTAAATAAAATGGAAAACAATTTAAGGGGTAAAAATGAAGAGAATCTAAAACATGGAGAAGAAAATAAAAGGGGCGAAAGAGTTGAAATGGCTGCTCTCAATTGTAAATGCCTCTCGCCTTGTCGTTGATTTCCTCATATTTTGGTACAAGTTCATTCAAACCCAAAGGCTCGTATTTATATCAATGCACCGCCTTGATGTTTGGACAGGTGACATGTAAAGAAAGTATTAAATAGCAATGTGATAGCAATACAAAATATAAGCGTTGATTAGTGTCTTGCATACATGTCAAAATGGTGGGCCGCGCGGCGCACATAGAGTTTTTCGATTTAGACCAATTTTTGTGAACAAAAGGATTGTATAACGCATGCATGGATACAAAAAAACAACCTAATACAATCAATTAATTCTTTATTGGTTAAACCTTAACTTGTATATTTGAATTCTATAAATCATCTCTGTATTTGATTATTTCCTAACAACTTTCAGATGTAACGTGAATCGTGATTCATGATGGGTCGTGCTTTACACATCGCTTCCAGTGACTCCTCTTCGGGCATGGTAAGGGCATTTCCTTCATTAATTCATCTCCCGCCTCTATCTCATAAACTTTCTTCCAATCAAAGCACTGGATCAAAGGCCCATAGAGCCAAGCCCATCATTTGTTGGGCTAGCCCATACCCAGGACAGGTATTCCTCCCATACTGAAAGGTATTAGCTTCTGGGCAGAGCCTCACCTTCTGCATTATCAAATCTCTCAGCCTCAGGTCTAGGACTCCAAAACTTTGTTGGATCATCCCACAACATAGGATCTCTGTGGACTCTTCATGCATTAACTCATAACATAGTGTCACGTGGCACATTGCAACGTCAAGCCGTGCAATCAGCAGATGTCATGTGGGGTAGTAGAGGGGAGCCGCTGGATACAAAGGCAAAGTTTCTCATATGACATTACAAAGATAGTGGAGTTTGGAAAGATCTGGTTCGTCAATCAGTTGCTCTTGACCTACATGATTGTCTATTTCTACTCATGACCTTTACCAAGACATGGGGGTGATTAAGCAAACTCGACATAGCCCATCCCAATATCAGCGCCAGCAAGTAACATAACCCGTAGAAAATTCATTATCATGATGTACACAGTGAAATGAATTAAAATTTAATTAAAATTTAGAATAAAATAATTATATATTTTGTCTAGTACTGTAATATTCCTCTAAAAAAGAAAAAGATAGTAGTGTATAACTGTGATAATTAAGTTAAAGTATGAACCAACCAGCATAAGCCCCTTGATGATATGATCAGTATAGTACTCAGGTTGTGATTGTTGCAAAGAAAGTAGATGTTCAATCATGGAGTTTTTGTCTGTAAACCCACTTTGTGTAGTCATCCGTTGCTTCATCACCATAGCGCCGTTTATTAAAAGTCAACTCGGTCAACAGTGGCCTCAACTCTACCATTGCAAACCCTTGAAATGAATTACTGGACAAATTTTTTAGCAACTGCTTCACTTCTTCTCTTCGAATGTATAAGAACATGTTAAGACGTTTTGATGAGAAAATATCTAGTGAAAATATACAGTGGAGGTTGAGCCATCGGTCACCGTACCCTTCAGCGGCGACGGTGGAGTATTTGTAACCTAAGTGCTTGCTTGAAGGGAACCTCGGACGGTTGGCTAATGCGATCTCGTTCTTGGTGAAGCATTTTCCTCTGCAGGTGATGATGAGGAAATGATAACCACGAGGCGGTATCCGAACCAGGGGGGGATGACTGGGCCATGCTTTTTGGAGAGTTGTGGAAATTTGCGGTGAATAGGTTGTTTTAGGAGATGGAGATGGCCAGGGACGGAGCCAGAAATTTCACCAAGGAGGGACAATAAATTAAAGAGCAATAGGTAAAAAAAATTTTCTCAAGTAATAAACATGAATACTTAATAAAAGTTCATAAAATATTTATTGATCTATAACTGTCCACGACGCTTTTTCATATTTTGAAAGCGTTGTACAATGATTTCATTGTCAATACTACTAGCTATATCTTTTTCTATATATACAATCAAACTATCATTCATCCATTGGTCATTCATCCGATTTCGTAATCGGTTCTTCACAATATTCATAGCTGAAAATACCCTCTCCACAGTAACTATAGCAACAGGTAGGATCAAAGCTAAAGTCACAAGCATGTAAACTAGTGGATATACCTTATCTCTTTTAGTTTCAACCATACGCCTTGCAAGATCACTAATCCCTTTCAATCCTGAAAACTCAACACTAGAACGCATATCCATAATATAAGTATCAAGTTGAAACTCAAGTGTCATAAGGTCTATTGTAGAGAATTCTTTAGGATAAAAGTGTGCAAAACGTATAAGTTTTTTCTTATCAAAAGCAGAAAATGATTCATTTGGACATAGACATGCCACACAAAGAAGTAACTCAGTGTTAGCCTCATTAAAACGATTATTCAACTCTTGAAGTTGCATATCTAAAATGGAATAAAATAACTCAACACGATAATGATGCAAATTCGTGTTTCTTGAGCTTTGCGTTGTGATCGCCTTGGATTTAGATAAACATCCTTCATCTTTGGAACATGAACACGATGCTTGACACAAAAAGAAGTAACTTCATCAAGCAAAGAATCCCACCCACTTTCTCTCATTGTTTGCACAATCTAACCAACATCATTGCATTCACAATATCTTGATCCCTTTTTTGTAATGCTTGTGACAATTCATTTGTGACACCCATTATATCTTTCATCAAATGAAGAGTAAACATAATATCAAATGATTGCATCCACATTAGTAATGTCTTTACTTCATATTTTTTATTATCATTTGCTCCATCATCAGCAACTATTTCAAGTACATCAATTAACGCTGAAAACATATGAATTATGCTCACTAAAGTACCAAAATGTGAACCCCACCTTGTTTCACCACAACGTTTCAATGTAGTCTCTTGATTTAATCTTTGCCCACTTGAAAGACTACCATCATTGAGTGCTTGGATAAGCTCAATAGCTCGTTTCTCTTGAAGAATATCACGACGTTTAGATGATGCCCTAACAACATTCACAATGTTAGTAACAACACTAAAAAGAGTATCAACATCACCATGATTCCTTGCAACAGCAACTAACGCTAATTGAAGTTGGTGAGAGAAACAATGAATATAGTAAGCACAACTATTCTCATTCATAATTAATGCTTTAAGACCATTAATCTCACCTTTCATATTACTAGCTCCATCATAACCTTGCACACGCAATCTAGAGATGCTTAATCCATGCCTTGAAAATAGGTTATCCAGTGATGCTTTAAGTGAAAGAGCAGTAGTACTAGCAACATGCTCAATTCCTATGAATCGCTCAACTACAAGTCCATTCGAATCCACATAATGTAATACTACAGCCATTTGCTCTTTCATTGATATATCCCGAGATTCATCAACCAAAATGGAAAACAATGCATCACCCATCTCTTTAATAATGGCATTAGTGGTCTCAACTGCAACAGCTTTAACATTGTCTTTCTGAATCTCAGGAGATGTCAATTTGAGGTTATCAGGAGCATTTTTCAAGGTAACAGCTTTAATATTCTCATTATGATCAGCAAGGAATTGTAAAAGCTCAAGGAAGTTACCTGGATTACATGAATCTTCAGATTCATCATTACCCCGAAAAGCAAGCCCTTGTTTTAAAAGAAATCGAATGCAATCAATGGAAGCAATCAAACGAGTTCGATACTCACTTCGAGCTTGATCTGAATGCTTGGAGAAAAATGTTTCAATATGTTGGTTTTGATTCATTAATGCTTTACAACTTCTCCTAGCTTCATTGTGAATACTAGTGGGACCTCCAACATGTTGTCTAAGCTTTTCTTTCTTCTTCCAATTGGAAAAGCCTTCACCAACAAAACACTCACCACCTCCTTGATCACCCATTTGTGGCTTGAAAAGATAACAATAAAGACAAAATGCCGCGTTCTTTGCTACACTATACTCCAACCAACCGGGGTATTCATCAAACCAAGAATAAACAAATCGTCTTGATAGTTGTCCAAATTTTTTGAAAGAAAACTCATGGTCTCTAGGTTGACATGGACCCTTTTGCAAGTATGCCCTTCGAACTAGATCTCGAATATTTGGATTATAATCTAAAATTCGAGGTCGTAAACCGGGGTCTGTAGGAAGATTAGATAAAATGATTTCCACATCATCTTTTGAACCATCTTGATTTGAACTATCTTGATTTGTCTTTAATAGAGGCGGTGATGTTGACTTTCTTTTGAAATATTTCTCCATTACTACATCAAATTAAATAAAATAGGATAATAAATAAAAGCTTAAAAAAAAAGACTTTGCTTTTGTTATTTTAAAATTTCAAACAAGATATAAAAGGTTAGAATGAGAAATAGAAAGAAAGTAGTCAAATAGAGAAAAAGAAAAAAAAGATGAAAAAGAGAAAATTAGAAGGACAAACTAATATTTATTCATTCATATTCAAAATCTACAAAACATAACAATAAAAAAGGCTTTTATATTCAAAAAACTTAAAAGAGAAGGAAAAACAAAAGAAGCACATAACTTAAGATTAATCCTAATTTTAACACAAATTAAAATCTTTAAAGCATATTTAACTTGTTATACATCACAAAGTAGCTAACATAAATGCAAATGACAAAGACAACTAATGATGGTCCAATTAAATTTCAAATAGTGATAAAAAAATGTAATTACATCTAGAACTAATGATGGTCCAAATTTCATGTTATGCCATTGATCTTCCCAAATTCATTTAACTCTTTATGTGATTATAATCAAAATAAAACATTTCAAGAAAAAAACCATAATAAATCAAGGAGTAGAAATAAGAAATAAATAGGAAAATGAAAGTGAGAACTCAACACCATGTGCATTTTGTTTTAATTTTTTTAATTCTAATAAACTAATTAATATAAATTTAGTTAAACACATATATACAATCTATTTCTAATTCTATTATTCTAATGCTAACTAATAAATTTCAAATATAAACACAATAGATTTTAAGTTTATAATCAAAATAAAAAAGTTCAAAAAAATCCCTAATAAGTCAAAAGCATTCCTAAATAAATAATAAATATGATAATGGAAGTAAATAAAACTAAAATATTTAGCCCTTAAAGTAGAAATTTTATTTACCTAATTATTTTTTTGTTGAATGAAATTTGGGGAAGAAGAGGTGAAGAGAGGTTGAATGATGCTTGGTGCCTTGGACGCTGCCCTCTGGTTGCTGTTGCTGGAGTGCACTGGCAGCACTTCTTTTCTTTGGCATGGCGTGTTGAGGAAGAATGCCTGCTGGTTGCTGTTGCTGGAGTGCCTTTTCTTTGGCTTGGCGTGTAGAGGAAGAATAGAGGTGCAGGAGAGAATGAAGATTTTATTTGCATATGGGCTTTTGATGTTTTTATTTGTTTTGGGCTTACATTTTAGTTGTTATTTGTATTAGGCTTTAATTTTTTTTTTTTTTTGTTAACTTGGACTTGGGTTTAATACTTTATATTGGGCTATAGGTATAAAGTAAATAAATGTTTCAAGCAGGGGCAATATGATCATTTTACCCATTTATATACAAAACGTCCAGAAATTTTCAAAATCCCAGGAGGGGCAACTGCCCCTCCTGGGCCTGAACTGCCTCCGCCCCTGGAGATGGCCAATAATTGTAAGAAAAATAATTGCTTCGAATGGTTAACCAGTGATCTTGCTATCTTCATTAACCTATTTAACGAAGAGATTTTTAAAAAGGTTTCAAATTTAAGTATTAACTGCAAAAATATATGAGATTTTAAAACTTTACATACCACTATCTTATTCTTATCGAATATAGAAAGAGATCTGATAGGCCTCCAATTCGTTGGACTTATGTACGTAAAAACAAAAAGGGTACAAAGTAATAAGGTGGGGTTGGGGGTAGTGAATAAAGTGTAAGGATAGGCTGAGCTGGATAGAAGCTTCTCAAGTTTGTTAGATTTTGGTTACCGGTAGATGAATATAAAAAGTAAGAACAGAGAGGAGGGAGGATATGGAATTGTAGAAAGGAGTCTACCAGTACTCGAAACTGGAAACTTTTCTTTGAATATAATTGGAGCTCCATCTTCTTATTCAATAATTCTGCCATTTTTATTGATGCGTTCGAAACTAGCAAGTATACTAGTCGCACAAGTAATAAAGTGATGAGTAAGATATCGTTCCCACGAGGATTGATCTAATTGAATTTGTTATTCGAAAGCAACAATAAACTAAATGAGGGGGGTTTTGTTGATTGATTAACTAGATGAAATATTAATGCAAGTAAAGAATAACACAATGCAAATTTAAACAGATTGAAAAATCAATGAGAGAAACCTGGTTAAGGGATCCTTCTCTACCAAAAGATATGGATTTGCAAATTAATTGTAGAATTGTCATCCAATTACACCATTGAAATTATCAACCGTAGATAACAACAAGCTCCGTTATCCCAATCTTTCTTTACTTTGTTGTTAAATAAAACAGGCTCTTTATTTAATCTCTATCCATTAAACAACCTAGAATAAGCTCTCTAAATTTAATTCAATGATGCATTATGATAAGAAAGATAGGTTGATCTAAGCAATAAACACACAAGCTCGGATTATTTAACTTAGGTTGTATTCTCCAATTGCAATCTCTGATCACAATTTTTCTACTAAGAATTAGAAATTCAAGATAATTACGGATCAAGATTTCTACTCTAGCAATAGACAACAACCACATTATATTCAGTTGGCCATTCCAAATACAATCAGCAAGTAATCATAAGCATTAGATATGGAAAAATACAAACAACTTCAATTAGAGAATTGGATAACAACTTCTTGCACAATTAACTCACAAAAACCATATCAGGGGCTTTGAAATCACCCTCAACCAATTCAGATTCAGTTACACATGTTTATGAACGTGGTAAATACAATACACATGGAGACATTCCAGAAAATGAAAGGGAAGGGAAAAACTTAGCAAATTTGATGTAATTCTCTTTGAATTGTAGTTCTTCCTCTTTCCAAGCTTCCTTTCTCCTTCAAGAACTCCAAGAGATGAAAGAATTCCAGAGCTTCAGCCTCCACCACGTTCTCCCCTCTTCAAGTTATGCAATAAAACCCTAAAATGTGTTTAAATACTCTGCTACAGTAACGTGCTACAGTGTCCCGTATTATACATGCTACAGTGATGTGTGGAATTACATTCTACACTTCTCACACTGTTTTGATTACAACTTTTGGTACACTGAATGGATTCATAAACCGTAAATTTCTCCAAAAAGTAGACTTCGAGAGCTTTTCAACGGTATATGATATGTCATCGGGTTCATTGTATATCAATACAATTAAAATCCGAGAAGATGGTTGACTAGCAGAGGTGAAAATAAAGGGTTTTACTCCATTTTTGTGCAAGTTGCTCCAAAACTCCTACAAACATCAAAACCACACAAAAACATAAAAATACCAAGGTATATAGCAAAGAAACATGGACGAATTGATATGAAAATGATATATAAATAGACACTTATCAAATTCCCCCACACTTAGACTTTGCTAGTCCTCGAGCAACTACGACAATATGAAATAAAACTAAACCGAAACAGAATCAACAAAAAATTAAAAACACACAAATGCTTCATCTTGCAAATAGGCCTCAAAGATTGTACTTAATTATGACCCAAGGAAAACTTCAAAATAATGCACTTGATCAAGAATTTCATCTCAAATATTAGTTTCGCTTCACTTCAATTCCTCAAGTGTGTGTGTGTAGAGCCATTCTCACCTAATCACTTGTAACCTGGATGATTTTATGCATAAAAATTAATCATATTTAATATTGAAGATGTGTGTATAAATAAACTCCATAGGCTTGCTTTTCAAGTCACTCTCCACTAATGTAGACATGCACAACACCAAGGATCAAGTAGGACTTTATTAAGCTTGTAACGTTGGCTTGGGTGAAGGTATGATAAAGGATAATAATTTGGCTCAAATCACCCACAAACACATAAATCATTCAAGACTATGTAGAGCTCAACCCTATAACACAACTTCATTTTAATTCACCAGGTTACACCCCCAAGCTTATTTAGAACACTCAATCTTTTTTTTTTTCTTCAGAAAACAAAAGAAAACTACACCCCCACACTTTGTTGTTTCATTCTTTTTAAGAACATTAAGGGTATAGATCTCTTATTCTTCTTCCTTTGTTCTTTTTTTTCTTCTTTTTTTCTTTTTTTTTTCTTTTTTTTTATTACACTTCCCCTCCCCCACACTTAAACAACACATTGTCCTCAATGTGTAAGTACGTGGACGATAGGTACAGATTGGCTTTTTTTTCTGTTTTTCTTTTTTTGTTTTTCCAAACACAATGGAACTCACTTGTATTGCTCATGATACATCCCAACCTCTTCTAACTTCCCAAACCCAGAACATAGCTCAGAATTTAATTGTGAATGATCTACATGCTCATAGGTAAGGGATAAACTGTTTGGAACAAATTCATTTGAGGTTAGGAAATCTTTTAGTGAGTTAACAAAGAAAAGGGCTTACAGAGGCTCAAAGGGGTAACTAGGGATCAATTTCAGTCAAGGTTGGCTATTAAGGCTCAAACGGTCCAAAGATGGCCTAAATCATTTCCCCAATATTGCACAGCCTAGGATTTCGCCTCGAGTGACCATCAAACAAGTTCTAGAATTCATTGAAATCTGAAGAAACATTTAAATTACATATACTTTCTCTACGTGAACAAATAACTCAGTGATAATAGCTCAGTGCTCAATGTTGCGCAAGGAATCAAAAGCAAAGCGAAAACCAATAAACATTTCAAGCACACAGATCCATGCATCATTTATTATTTTCCAAGAGTTATTCTTAATTCAATCATTATCTTATCATCGACCCACAAAATGCAAAAAAAGAGGTACGTGGCGTTGTTACACCTGAGTCAAGATTGTATATTTCAATAATCCTTAGGACCAGTAGCCCGCCGACTTAAGGTTTCCAGCCTATATACCTTTATTATGAAGAACAAAACAAGAAACAAGACACTTCAAACAACATGAAATAAACAAACTACAGATTTATTGAGAGAGAATGCGTTTCAAGAGTTAAGAAAACCCATATTCTGCCATTCTCAGGTTTTTCCACAATGTTTTTTTTTTTTGAATCGAAACTGATAAAGACAAAAACACACAACAACTCGAAATTACATAAACTAAACTTACTCAGAAAATAATAAAGTCCAACAAATCAGCAAACGCAAACAAGTCAGTTAGAATGGGTGTAAAAAGTTTAGAAGTTAGCCTCCTTATTCAGCCATTATGGATTAAAGAAATCCAGAATGCGTTTCAAGAGAACTTGAACTTTTTAAGCCACCACTCTAAAAGCCAAGATTAGAAATTATTACCTGGGACAAAAGAAACAACCTGAAAAAAAACTCAAATAAACACAATAAAAAGAAAGCAAATGAAAACAAAGCAAACCAGCTGATAGAGATTACAGATGGAGCGTTAAATCCAGTTTACGCCTCTTATTGCCTTCTCCAAACCAATCTATCCGAGATATTGTTGGATCAGGCGAATAGACGAATGTTTGTAATTTGTCAATTAACTCCCCTGCAATTGAAGCTGTAACCAGGATTTGCCTCGCCGACTGTGAGATGAAGTTTTTTTCTACTGCTTGATCAAGAAAAGACAACAAACCATCAAAAAAATTATTGACATTTTAACAAACCAATGGGTTTCCGATGGATGTTTAGCTGTGCCCAAGAGGTGATTTGAAATATCTCCTTTAATGTACCATAACCACCAGGCAAAGCTATAAATGCATCGGACTTAACAACCATATGTGCAATACGCTCATGCATGCTAGAGACCTGTAACTCTTCCCCGATTGTATTTCCTACGATATCTCGTACAGCTAATGGTTTAGGGATAATGCCGAGAACTTTGCTTCCTCCTAAGGATGCAGCTGTCGACACACACCCATTAACCCAAGACTACCCCCTCCGTAAATCAAATGAATACCCCTCGCAGCTAATGTCCTACCAAGATCAAGAGCTGCTGTTGTTAACTCTCCATCTTTTCCAAATTGCGATCCACAAAATACGCATATATTTTGGAATCGCCGAATTGGTGTTTTCTCCCTTTCTACAAATGCTCTAAACTTGTGTAAGACAATGATGCACGTTAGTATTATGTGATTCAAGTGCAAGCCAGGTTATGAAATGACATTTCAAAATATGCAGCATGGATATATACACACGTAAAACTCTCAATTTTGACACGTGGGGACATAATTTTGGTGGGAGTTGCTCGATGCAGATTTATCGCCCCAAGATTTGACAAAAATGAGATATGCTCGGCGGGGTTTTGGACAAAACCTACCACACTTGTCTCCCACGTTGAAGCATGAAAAGTAGAGATTACTTTCGGCGGAGGTTGACAAAAACCTCCACACTTGTCTCTCACATGGCCTGAAAAAATGGAGATATACTTTCGGCGGAGGTTGACAAACCTCCGCACTGTCTCACGTGTGCTTATGTCATGGGGTAGTCATATGGTTGGTCAAAAAGAAAACTTGAAATTAAAACAAACAAAATCAACAAACAACAACAACACAAAAACAACATTGATAATCAGATCAAACGAAAACAAGAAAAAATAAAATTCGACAACAACAACACACATTCAAATATACAAGTAGTTGTGATTGTGGCTCACATCTTCCTCTGGTTTTACGTCCAGTAACGGCTGAAACGCCTTCTATGATCGGGGATTTGCTTCCCATCCAGTTTTCTTATAAACTGGCAAACAGGGTCGTTTTTAGTCAGATTCCCTAAACTATAACACTGCAATTCATCACGAAATTGTGTCCATAGATTAAGCAATTCACGCTGAACAAGTCCACAAGAATGTGACTCGAGAGTTAACACAACATTATCCAGCTACTCATTACTCAAACCATTCTTAATAAATGAAAGTTTATCTTCTCTATTCCTGGACGCAAAACCTAATGAACGACAGTCTGGTTACAATTCCATCTAGCACATTTATAACATACTTGTAACCTTTTAGCTCTTCGCCTCTTGGCGTAGTAGCTTTTCTCTAGACCAGGCATGTATTTTGCGAGATTAATGTCCGGCTCACCGGACAATCTCACCTGCGCTTCGATAAGCCATCGGATATAAGCAGGCACATTTAGGAGCATCAATGCCCAAAGTCGAGTCTCCGTACTTTATAAATTTTAAACACAGCATTTTGAGGAAGTGAAGGAAAATATTTACGAAGGTTCGACAAAAAGATATCGGCATCCATTGAAGAAGTGAAAAGAAGAGATATTACCGATAATGCGATCGGGTTTGTTTTTCTCCAAGATATGCACGTTTCAAACCTTTTGCGAATGACTTCAACTTCGTTTGGATGTTTCCACAAGCTGCTGCACAAATGAGCTCAAAGCACAGAGTAATCAAATTAAACAAAAGGAAGGAAAAGAAAAGAGCAGAACGAAACTAAAGACACATAAAAGAGATAACAACACAATAGCAAACAAAAGTCAAAAACAAGTAAAAGAAATATAAAAACAAATAAGACAGATGGCAAAGAGAGATAAAGCCTGATCAATTTGATGGCCTACGAAAGGAATCTCCTCGAGACATAAAAATCGATCATTATTACCTTATTTTATTTTTCTTTTCTTTTTTTATTTATTTTTTTTAAAACATTGGGTTGCCTCCCAATAAGCGCTTGGTTTAAAGTCCTCAGCCCGACATTGGTTCCATCATGGCAGGGTCCAATCTTTGCTGTGCTTCTCTAGTGGGGTGGGATCCTTTTTCCAACAAGATACGGTCCATGCATATGGCTGGGCCTTGGATGTCAACAATCGTCCACCCAATAGCTGTTGTGTGATCTCTAAGTACTCGGACGAGTTTCTCTTCTTGTAGTGGTGCAAGGCCCATTTCTATTTTAACTGACAAAGGATCATTCTTATCCAAGAATCCATGCTTCAAATTATCTGGAAGATGGATTTAAAGCTCCCAAGGTAAAGGTTAGGGGCTTTCATCACAGAAGGAAGAAGTTTCTCATTAGATAAAGGCAATTCAATGTACGAAACATCATACCTCTTTGTGGTGATAGCTATAGTCTCATCCAAGCTTGTCACAGCTTCCTCCACTTCTTTAGACACTTGTATCAGCTTTCTTGGTTCTTTGAAACTTTCTATCCTTATGTGTTCACTAATAGCAACATCCACTCCATTCTTGCGAGTTAACTCAAAAGATTGTTGTGGCAAATAATCAATAACGTCAACTGCAAAAACAGAATGTAAGTCATTAGAGTACCTCATTTCCTCAAAAATATTAAAACATATCGCCTTGCCATCAAACTCTATGGTCAAAGTGCCATAATGAACATCAATCTTGGTGTTCTAGCAGTTTTAAGAAATGGTTCTCCCAAAGAATCGGGATGGATAGTGGATGTCCATCCTCTATTTAAGGACCATAGAAGTTTGTGGGAAAACCATGATTCACTAGGCACAAGCACATCTTCCACAACACTTGTGGTAAGTTGAATGGTAATATCAGTTTCCGCAAAAGATCCAAGATTTAAAGAAGCATAAATAGAATATGGCATGATGTTAATAAATGCTTCTAAATCTAACGTAGCTCTTTCAAATTTAGTTTTACCAATGGTGCATGTAATGTTGAACGTACCTGAATCTTTGTATTTCGGAGGAATTTTTCTTTGTAAAACAGCTGAAACATTTTCCCCCATACTTACTTTCTCATTTCCTTTTAACTTCCTCTTGCTGGTGCATAACTCCCTGAGACATTTTGTATAACAAGGTACTTGCTCGATAGCATCCAGAAGTGGTATATTTACCTCGATTTTGTGAGAAGTTTCCAGGATTTCTTGTTCTTGTTCCTCCTTCTGAGAAGTCAATGTTTTGTTTATGATGGAAGTGGTGTCATCTCCTTCATCAGTTTGTGATTTCCCTGGCAAGACATCTAATTGCTCTCCACTTCGTGAAGTTATTGCACTAGCAGTCTCTCTTGGATTGATCACCGTTTGAGAAGATAATTTTTCTGAGTCTTGGCCCTTAAATTTGCTCATGCTAGTAGCCAATTTTCCCATTTGATTTGCCAGGTTTTGGATACTTGCCCCAGTTTCCTGCTGGAATTGCATTGTGTTAGTGGCAAGTGCATTAACAATGTCCTGGAGAGACATACCTAAGTTTTGTGAAGCTGGTTGCGGTGCTGAATGTGGCATTGGTGGTGGTTGCATTTGAAAAGGTTGCTGCACTCTAGGTTGATTGAAACCTTGTGGCCGATTTGGTATCACATTTAGAGTGATTGGTTGATGATTCCAGTAACTGAAATTATGTTGATCTTCCCATCCAGCATTGTAAGTGCTAGAGAAAGGATCATACCATTGCCTCGTTTGTCCTCGAAATCCACCCATGGCATTGGCTTGTTCCATATATTATTCTTGTAAAGTTGGATACATGTCGATTGGATGCTCCATCGTAGAATATATCCCACATTCATAAGATTTTTGTATATCTCCTACAGCCATGTTTTCCACACGAGAGGTTAGCTCAGAAAGTTGTTGTTCAATGTTCGGAGTGCTTACCTCATTTACTCTCCATGGTACTTGTGGCTCAAATCCACTACCGAATTGATAGAAGTTTACTGCCATGTTGTCTAAACACAAACAATCAGAAAAGAAAAACAAAGAAAATATGAATCAACAATGAAAAAAAAATAACAAATCGATTAGAAAATCAATCCCCGGCAACGGCGCCAAAAACTTGATGCGTTCGAAACTAGCAAGTATACTAGTCGCACAAGTTATAAAGTGATACGTAAGATATCGTTCCCACGAGGATTGATTCTAATTGAATTTGTTATTCAAAAGCAACAACAGAATAAATAGGGGGTTTTGTTGATGGATTAACTAAATGAAATATTAATGTAAATGCACAATAACACAACACAAAGTAAAATGGAGTGAAAAATCAATGAGAGACACTTGGTTAAGGGTTCTTTCTCTGCCACAAGATATGAATTTGTGAATTAACATAGAATTGTCATCCAATTACAGCATTGAAGTTATCAACGTAGATAACAACAAGCTCTGTTACCCCAATCTTTCCTTACTTTGTTGTTAAATAAAACAAGCTCTTTATTTAATCTCTATCCATTAAACAAACTAGAACAAGCTCTCTGAGTTTAATTCAATGGATGCATTATGATAAGAAAGATAGGTTGATCTAAGCAATAAACACACAAGCTCGGATAATTTAACTTAGGTTATATTCTCCAATTGCAATCTCTGATCACAATTTTGCTACTAATGATTAGAAATTCAAGACAATTACGGATCAAGATTTCTAGTCTAGCAATAGACAATATCCAGATTATATTCAGTTGGCCACCCAAATACAATCCAGCAAGCAATCATAAGCATGAAACATGGGAAAATACAAGCAACTTCAATTAGAGAATTGGATAACAATTCCTTGCACAATCAATTCACAAAAACCATATCAAGGGCTTTGAAATCACCCTCAACCAATTCAGATTTAGTTACACATATTCAGACACAATACAAATACGATACAATATGGAGACATTACAGAAAATGAAAGGGAAAGGGAAAACTTAGCAAATTTGATGAAAATCTTTTAAGATTGTAGTTCCTCCTCTTTCCAAGCCTTCCATCTCCTTCAAGAACTCTAAGAGATGAGAGAAATCCAAAGATGCAGCCTCCTCCATGTTCTCCCCTCTTCAAGTTATGAAAATAAAACCCTAAAATGTGTTTAAATACTCTGCTACAGTAACCTGCTACAGTGTCCCGTATTATACATGCTACAGTGATTTGTGGAATTACATTTCTATACCTCTCACACTGTTTTGATTACAACTTTTGGTACACTGAATGGATTTATAAACCGTAAATTTCTCCAGAAAATAGACTTCGAGAGCTTTCCAACGGTATATAACATGTCGTCGGATTCATTGTATATCAAACAATTAAATCCGAGAAGATCACTGACTAGCAGAGGTGAAAATGAAGGGTTTTACTCCATTTTTGTGCAAGTTGCTCCAAAACTCCTACAAACATCAAAACCACACAAAAAACATAAAAATACCAAGGAATATAGCAAAGAAACATGGACGAATTGATATAAAAGTAATACATAAATAGACACCTATCAGTGAGATTGTCCGGTGAGCCGGACATTAATCTCGCAAAATACATGCCTGGTCTAGGAAAGAGCTACTACGCCAAGAGGCGAAGAGCGAAAAGGTTACAAGTACGTGATAGGTGTCTATTTATGTATTACTTTTAGGGTTTTATTTTGATAAATCCATTCAGTGTACCAAAAGTTGTAATCAAAACAGTGTGAGATGTATAGAAATATAAATCCATTCAGTGTACCAAAAGTTGTAATCAAAACAGTGTGAGATGTATAGAAATATAAATTCTGGAGAAATTTACGGTTTATAAATCCATTCAGTGTACCAAAAGTTGTAATCAAAACAGTGTGAGATGTATAGAAATATAATTCCACAAGCACTGTAGCATATATAATACGGGGCACTGTAGCAATTCACTGTAGCAGAGTATTTAAACACATTTTAGGGTTTTATTTTCATAACTTGAAGAGGGGAGAACGTGGTGGAGGCTGCAGCTCTGGAATTCTTTCATCTCTTGGAGTCTTGAAGGAGAAAGGAAGCTTGGAAAGAGGAAGAGCTACAATCCAAAGAGAATTACAGAAAATGCTAAGTTTTCCTTCCCTTTCATTTTCGGAATTGTCGCCATGTTGTTTGTATTTACCACGTTCTTAAACATGTGTACCTGAATCTGAATTGGTTGAGGGTGATTTCAAAGCCCCTGATATGGTTTTTGTAAGTTGATTGTGTAAGAAATTGTTATCCAATTCTCTAATTGAAGTTGCATGTATTTTCCCATATTTAAGCTTATGATTGCTTCTCCGATTGATTTGAAGTGGCCAACGAATATAATCTGGTTGTGATTTAATTGCTAGGACTGAAATTCTTGATCGTAATTTGTCTTGCATTTCTTAATCATAGTAGCAAAATGTGATCAGAGATTAAATTGGAGAATATAAACCTAAGTTAAATAATACGAAGCTTGTGTGTTTATTGCTTAGATCAAACCTATCTTTCTTATCATAATGCATCCATTGAATTAAACTCAGAGAGCTTGTTCTAGGTTGTTTAATGGATAGAGATTAAATAAAGAGCTTGTTTTTTTTAACAACAAAGTAAGGAAAGATTGGGGTAATAGAGCTTGTTATTATCTACGGTTGATAACTTCAATGCTGTAATTAGATGACAATTCTAAAATTAATTCGCAAATCCATATCTTGTGGTAGAGAAGGATCCCTTAACCAGCTTTCTCCCATTGATTTTTCATTCAAAATTTACTTTCTGTTTTGTTATTCTTTATTTGCATTCTTATTTCATTTAGTAAATCATTCAACAAAAATCCCCCCTGTTTAGTTTATTGTTGCTGGAAATAAACCAAATCAATTAGAATCAATCCTCGTGGGAACGATATCTTTACTTAATCACTTTATTACTTGTGCGACTAGTATACTTGTAGTTTCGCAACGCATCACTCACCTTGGCTTCGAGAAGCCACTCGGATATCCGTAGGCACATTTAGGAGCATCATTGCCCAAAGTCTAGTCATCCGTACTTTATAAATTTTAAACACAGCATTTTGAGGAAGTGAAGGGATATATTTACGAAGGTTCGATAGAAAGATATCAGCATCCATTGAAGAGAAGAAAAGGAGAGATATTACCGATAATGCGATTGAGTTGTTCTTCTCCCAGATATGCACGTTTCAAACCTTCACAACAATGGCTTCAAACTCCCGTTTGAATGTTTCCTACAGTTGTGCACACGAACCGAAGCACGGGAATAATCAAAATTAAACAAAAGAAAATAAAATAAAAGAAAAGAAAAGAAAATAGAGACACATAAAAGAAATAAAAACACAAGAGCAAATGAAAGTCAAAAACAAACAACAAAGCAAAAAAGACAAATGGCAAAGAGAGATAAAACCTGATCAATTATAATAGCCCATGAGAGGAATCTCCTCGAAACACAAAAAATGATCAATACTACCTTCTTTTCTTTGTCTCTTTTATTTATATTTCAAAAACATTGGGTTGCCTCCCAATAAGCGCTTGGTTTAACGTCCTCAGCCTGACGTTATCTATCCTGTCTCTTATACACATCTAGATGTGTATAAGAGACAGGTAGAGAGGTACCTCATCGATGTCATGCATCACTGAATTCTCATAGTAAGGCTTCAACCTGTGCCCATTCACCTTGAATACTTTATCCGTTTTTAAGCTCTTGATTTCCCCTGCACCATGGGGAAAAACATTAGTCATAACAAAAGGTCCAACCCATCGAGATCGTAATTTACCTGGAAATAACTTGAGGCGAGAATGAAATAAAAGAACTTTCTGTCCCACTTCAAAATTCTTCCTGGAGATCATTTTATCATGAAATGCCTTAGTTCTCTCCTTGTAAATTCTGGAATTCTCATAGGCATCATTCTAAGTTCTTCCAATTCTTGCAGTTGAAGCTTCCTTTGTTCTCCAGCAGCATCCATCTCCATGTTACAAAGCTTTACTGCCCACCATGCTTTGTGTTCGAGCTATACTAGAAGGTGACACGGCTTACCATAGACTAACCTATACGGAGACATCCCAATAGGTGTCTTGTAAGCAGTTCGGTAGGCCCAAAGTGAATCATTCAATCGTAGGCTCCAATCTTTTCTACTCGGATTCACTGTCTTCTCGAGAATGGACTTGACTTACCGATTTGAAACTTCAACTTGACCACTAGTTTGTGGATGATATGCCATAGACACCTTGTGAGTGATGTTGTATTTCTTGAGCAAGGCTTCAAATGATCGGTTGCAGAAGTGTGTACCTCTATCGCTAATCATGGCTCTTGGTGTTCCAAATCTCGCAAAAATGTTAGATTTCACAAAATCTACAACAACTTTAGAATCAATAGTTCTCGTAGCTCTTGCTTCCACCCATTTAGAAACATAATCCACAGCAAGTATAATGTAAACATTACCAAAAGATGAAGAAAAAGGACCCATGAAATCAATACCCCACACATCAAAAATCTCAACAACAAGTATAGGGGTTTGTGGCATTTGATTTTTGGCACTTAAATTACCTGTCTTTTGACAACGGTCACAAGCTTTGCAAAATAGATATGCATCTTTGAACAATGATGGCCAGTAGAATCCACAATCAAGAACTTGCAGGGCTGTTCTTTTTGGTCCGAAGTGACCGCCACATGCATAAGAATGACAGAAGGTCAAAATTGAATTAATTTCAGATTCAAAAACACACCTTCTTATCACTTGATCAGAACAATGCTTCCATAAGTATGGATCATCCCATATGTAATATTTGGCAATGTTTTTGATCTTGTCTCTTTGAGCTCGAGCCAAGTCATGTGGTAGCTTCTTGGTAACTAAGTAATTAACAATATCTGCATACCAAGGGGCTGCTACATGTAGAGACAGTAATTGTTCATCCGGAAAACTTTCTTGTAATGGCAATACATCCTCGTCATGGCTTTCATCACAAAAGGAAAAAGTTTCTCATTAGATAAAGGCAATTCAATGTACGAAACATCATACCTGTTTGTGGTGATAGCTATAGTCTCATCCAAGCTTGCCACAGCTTCCTCCACTTCTTTAGACACTTGTATCAACTTCCTCGATTCTCTGGAATTTTCTGCCCCAATGTGCTCACTAATGGCTACTTCCAATGCATCCTTGCGAGTTAACTCAAAAAGTTGTTGTGCCAAAAAATCAATAACATCAACTGCAAAAACAGAATGCAAGTCACTAGGGTACCTCATTGCCTCAAAAATATTGAAACGAATCACCTCGCCATCAAAATCCATGGTAAGAGTGCCATCATGAACATCAATCTTAGTTCGGGCAGTTTTCAAGAATGGTCTCCCCAAAAGAATCGGTGTTGAATTGGGAGATGTCTCATCCTCCATTTCAAGAACATAAAAGTCTGCTAGAAATACCAATTGATTCACCTGCACAAGCACATCTTCCACGACTCCCTTGGGATATGCATTAGAACGATCAGCAAGTTGAATTACAATACCAATTTTCGCAAGGGGTCCAAGATTCAAAGAAGCATAAATAGAATATGGCATGACATTAATAGATGCTCCTAAATCTAACATAGCTCTTTCAAACTTGGTATTAGCAATGGTGCATGGAATGGTGAACGTACCTGGATCTTTGCATTTCGGAGGAATTTTTCTTTGCAATACAGCTGAAACATTTTCCCCCACACTTACCTTCTCATTTCCTTTCAAATTCCTCTTGTTGGTGCATAACTCTTTGAGAAATTTTGCATAACGAGGCACTTGCTTGATAGCATCCAGAAGTGGTATGTTTACCTCGATCTTGCGAAAAGTTTCCAGGATTTCTTGTTCTTGTTCCTCCTTCTTTGATTTTGCAATTCTGCTGGGAAAAGGTGGAGGGGTAACATATGAATGAATGGAAGTTTTAGGATTTTACATAGAAGGGGCTGTTTTGTTCATGGTTAGAGTGGTATCATCCCCTTCATCAGTTTGTGATTTCTTTGGTGGAATCTCTAATTGCTTCCCACTTCCAAAGTTACAGCACTAGCATTCTCTCTTGGATTGATCCCCGGCTGAGAAGGTAATTTTTCTGAGCTTTGACTCTCAAATTTGCTCATGTTAGTGGCCAATTATCCCATTTGATTTTCCAGGTTTTGGATACTTGCACTAGTTTCCTGCTGAAATTGCATTGTGTTAGTGGCAAGTGCTTTAACAATATCCTGGAGAGACATACCTGAATTTTGTGGAGCTGGTTGTGGTGCTGGTTGTGGTTGTGCTTGAAATGGTTGCTGCACCCTTGGTTGATTGAAACCTGGTGGTCGATTTGGCATGGCATTTGGGGCGATTGGTTGACGATTACCATATCTTAAATTAGGGTGATCTCTCCATCCAGCATTGTAAGTATTGGAGAAAGGGTCATACCTTTGCCTTGGTTGTCCTGGAAATCCACCCATGGCATTGGCTTGTTCTGTATCTCCTTCTTGCAAAGTTGGACACATGTCGGTTGGATGGTCGATGGCAGAACATACTCCACATGCATAAGATTGCTGCATATGTCCTACAGCCATTTTTTTTACAAGAGAGGTAAGCTCACAAAGTTGTTGTTCAATGTTTGAAGTACTTACCTCATTTACTCTTTTTGGTAGTTGTGGCTCAAATTGACTACTGAATTGTTGGGAGTTCGCTGCCATGTCACTAATCAAACGTCTTGCCACGTTCGGTGTTTTATTAACTAGTGCTCCACCACTAGCAGCATCAATGATACTCCTATCCATGGGTAGGAGACCCTCATAGAAATATTGAATTAGGAGTCCATCACTAATTTGGTGGTTTGGACAGCTGGCACATAACCTCTTAAATCTCTCCCAATATTCATGAAGTGATTCTCCATTGTGTTGTCGAATGCCACTAAAATCTTTTCTAATATTTGTAACTTTCGAGGCTGGAAAGTATTTTCCAAAAAGAGTTTACGTATCTCATCCAAGTGGCTAAGGGTACCTGGTGGTAGGTAGTATAACCAATCTTTTGCCGAATCTGCTAATGAGAAGGGGAAAGCTCTCAATTTAATTTGCTCTTCAGAAACGCCAGTTGGCTTCATACTTGAGCATACCACATGAAATTCTTTGAGGTGTTTGTTTTGATCCTCTCCTGCAAAACCATGAAATGTAGGCAAGAGATGAATCAGTCCAGATTTAAGTTCAAAATCTATCCCAAAATTGGTGCTTATGCATAGCGGTTGTTGATCAATAATTGGAGCCGCTAACTCCTTAAGAGTCTGATCGTTTTCCATCGCCATTGCTTCCGATTCAGATTTGATTGAACTGCAAGAAGATGGGAGGGAAGTATGTGTGCAAGGTCAAATTCTGGAGGTGGAGTTGAAATTGATCGATTTAGCCTTAAATTCGAGGATTGGAGAAACTCCTTAATTCTCTTAAGTCGTTGATCCGCTGCTCCCTCGGACATAAAAGCCTAAACACAAACAATCAGGAAATAACAATCAAGAATCAGTAGTAAAAACAGAATAACAAATTGATTAGAAAATCAATCCCCCGGCAACGGCGCCAAAAACTTGATGCGTTCGAAACTAGCAAGTATACTAGTCGCACAAGTAATAAAGTGATGAGTAAGATACCGTTCCCACGAGGATTGATTCTAATTAAATTTGTTATTCGAAAGCAAAAACAGAGTAAATGGGGGGTTTTGTTGATTGATTAACTAAGTGAAATAAGAATGCAAACGAAGAATAACAAAACAGAAAGTAAATTTGAATGAAAAATCAATGGGAGAAAGCTGGTTAAGGGATCCTTCTCTACCAGAAGATATGGATTTGCGAATTAATTGTAGAATTGTCATCTAATTACAGCATTGAAGTTATCAACCGTAGATAATAACAAGCTCTATTACCCCAATCTTTCCTTACTTTGTTGATAAATAAAACAAGCTCTTTATTTAATCTCTATCCATTAAACAACCTAGAACAAGCTCTCTGAGTTTAATTCAATGGATGCATTATGATACGAAAGATAGGGTGATCTAAGCAATAAACACACAAGCTCGGATTATTTAACTTAGGTTATATTCTCCAATTGCAATCTCTGATCACAATTTTGCTACTAATGATTAGAAATTTAAGACAATTACGGATCAAGATTTCTAGTATAGCAATAGACAATATCCAGATTATATTCAGTTGGCCACCCAAATACAATCCAGCAAGCAATCATAAGCATTAAACATGGGAAAAATATAAGCAACTTCAATTAGAGAATTGGATAACAATTGCTTGCACAATCAATTCATAAAAACCATATCAAGGGCTTTGAAATCACCCTCAACCAATTCAGATTTAGTTACACATATTCAGATAGAATACAAATATAATACAATATGGAGACATTCCAGAAAATGAAAGGGAAAGGGAAAACTTAGCAAATTTGATGAAATCTCTTAGGATTTGTAGTTCTTGCTCTTTCCAAGCCTTCAATCTCCTTCAAGAACTCCAAGAGATGAGAGAAATCCAAAGATGCAGCCTCCTTCCACGTTTTCTCCTCTTCAAGTTATCAAAATAAAACCCTAAAATGTGTTTAAATACTCTGCTACAGTAACCTGCTACAGTGTCCCGTATTATACATGCTACAGTGATTTGTGGAATTACATTTCTATACTTCTCACACTGCTTTGATTACAACTTTTGGTACACTGAATGGATTTATAAACCGTAAATTTCTCCAGAAAATAGACTTCGAGAGCTTTCCAACGGCATATAATATGTCATCGGGTTCATTGTATATCAATACAATTAAATCCGAGAAGATGGTTGACTAGCAGAGGTGAAAATGAGGGGTTTTACTCTATTTTTGTGCAAGTTGCTCCAAAACTCCTACAAACATCAAAACCACACAAAAACATAAAAATACCAAGGAATATAGCAAGAAACATGGACGAATTGATATAAAAGTAATACATAAATAGACACCTATCAAATTCCCCCACACTTAGACTTTGATAGTCCTCGATCAACTAAAATGATACGAAACAAAACTAAACCGAAACAGAATCAGAGAAAAATTAAAACACACCAATGCTTCAACTTGCAAATCGGCCTTAAAGATTGTACTTAATTATAATCCAAGGAATACTTCAAAATAATGCACTTGATCAAGAATTTTATCTCAAAAAATAGTTTCGCTTCACTACAATTCCTCAAGTGTGTGTGTGTAGAGCCATTCTCACCTAATCACTTGTAACCCGGATGAGTTTATGCATAAAAATGAATCATATTTAATATTGAAGATGTGTGTATAAATGAACTACATAGGCTTGCTTTTCAAGTCACTCTCCACTAATGTAGACATGCACAACACCAAGGATCAAGTAGGACTTTATTAAGCTTGTAACGTTTGGCTTGGGTGAAGGTATGATAAAGGATAATAATTAGGCTCAAATCACCCACAAACACATAAAATCATTCAATATTCTGTGGAGCTCAAGCCCATGACATAAAAAATTCATTCTTATTCATCAAATGACTCTCCCAAACTTATTCAGAACACTAGAACTCTCTTTTTTTTTCTTTTTTTTTTCCTTTTTTTTTGTAGAAAGCAAAAGAAACTACACCCCCACACTTTGTTGTTTCATTCTTTTTAAGAACGCCCAAGGGTATAGAACTCTTTTTTTCTTTTTTTTTCTTTTTTTTTAACTGCAATTCCACTCCCCCACACTTAAACAATACATTGTCATCAATGTTTAAGTACGTGGAAGATAAGTACAGATTTTTTTCTCTTTTTTTTTTTTTTACAAACATAATAAAACTCACTTGCATTGCTCATGGCACAATCCAACCTCCTCTAACGTCCCAAAACCAGAACATAGCTCAAAATGTAATTGCGAATGATTTACATGCTCATAGGTAAGGGATAAACTGTTTGGAACAAATTCAATTGAGATTAGGAAATCTTTTAGTGAGTTAACAAAGAAAAAGGTTTACAGATGCTCAAAGGGGTAAATAGGGATCAATTTTAGTCAAGGTTGGCTCTTAAGGCTCAAACGATCCAAAGAGGCCTAAATCATTCCATAATATTGCACAGTCTAGGATTTCGCCCTCGGACGTGCCCATAAACAGTCTAGATTCATTGAAATCTGGAGAGAAACATGTTAAATTACATAAACTTCTCTAAGTGAACAAATAATCAGTGATTAATAGAATCAGGTGCTCAATGTGCGCAAGAATCAAAAGCCAAAGCGAAACAATAAACATTTCAAGCACACAATCCACGCATCATTATATTTCAAGAGTATTGTTAATTCATCATTGCCTTATCATTCGGCCCATAAAAGAAATGAGAAGAGGTACGTGGCATTGTGACACTGAGTCAAGATTGTATATTTCAACAACCTTAGGATCAGTAACCCGCCAGGACTTAAGGTTTGCAGCCTATATACCTTTATTATGAAGAATAAAACAAGAAACAAGACACTTCAAAACAACATAAAATAAACAAACTATAGATTTATTTAGAGAGAATGCGTTTCAAGAGTTAAGGAAACCCCATATTCTGCCATTCTCAGGTTTTTCCACAATTGTTTTTTTTTTGAATCAAAACTGATAAAGATAAAAAAACACATAACAACTCTAAATTATGCAAAACTAAACTCACTCATAAAATAACAAAGTTCAAAAGTCAGCAACAACAAAAAAAAACAAGTTAGTTAGAAGTGGGTCTAAAAAGTTTAGAAATTAGCCCCTTAATTCAAGCCATTATGGATGACAGGAGATCCAGAATGCGTTTCAAGAGAACTTGAACTTTTTAAGCCACCACTCTAAAAACCGAGATTAGAAAATATTACCTGGGACGAAGAAATAACCTAAAAAAGCTCAAAAGAAACGACATGAAAAATCTCAAATAAACACACTAAAAAGAAAGCAAACAAAAACGACGCAAACCCGCAAATAGAGATTACAGATGGAGGGTTAAATCCAGTTGACGCCTTTTGTTGCCTTCTCCAAACCAATTTATCCGAGCCATTGTTTGATCAGGTGAATAGACGAATTCTTGTAGTTTGTCAATTAACTCTCCTGCAGTTGAAGCTGTAACCAGCATTTGCCTTGCTGACGGTGAGATGAAATTTTTTTCTACAGCTTGCTCAAGAAAGGACAACAAACCATCAAAAAAATTATTAACATTTAACAAACCAATGGGTTTCTGATGGATGTTTAGCTGTGCCCAAGAGGTGATTTGAAATATCTCCTCTAATGTACCATAACCACCCGGCAAAGCTATAAATGAATCGGACTTAACAACCATATGTGCAATACGCTCATGCATACTAGAGACCTGGAACTCTTCCCCGATTGTGTTGCCTACGATATCTCGTACAGCTAATGGTTTAGGGATAATGCCGAGAACTTTGCTCCCTCCTAGGGATGCAGCTGTTGACACACACCCCATTAACCCAAGACTACCCCCTCCATAAATCAAATTAATACCCCTCGCAGCTAATGTCCTACCAAGATCAAGAGCTGCTGTGGTAAACTCTACATCTTTACCAAATTGCGATCCGCAAAATACGCATATATTGCGGAATCGTCGAATTGGTGTTTTCTCCATTTCTACAAGTGCTCTAATCTTGTGTAAGACACGTTAGATATTATGCTTTTCAATTACAAGACAGGTTATGGAATGACATATGAAAATATGAGAATGTATATATACACCCATAAAACTCTCAAATTTTGACACATGGGGACATACTTTCGGTGGGGGTTGCTCGATGCAGCTTTATCGCCCCAAGATTTGAAAAAATGAGATATGCTTTCGGCGAGGTTTGACAAAACCTACACACTTGTCTCCCACGTGAAGTATGGAAAACGGAGATACACTTTCGGCGGGGGTTGACAAAACCCCCACACTTGTCTCCCACGTAAAGCATAAAAAATAGAGATACACTTTCGGTGGAGGTTGACAAAACATCCACACTTGTCTCCCACGTGTACTTATGCCATAGGGTAGTCATATGGTTTGTCAAAAAGAAAACTTGAAATTAAAACAAACAAAATCAACAAACAAAACAACACAAAACCAACATTGGTAATCAAGATCAAACGAAACAAAAAAAAATGCTACTAAACAACACACCACATCAAATATACAACGTCACAAGCGAAAAGCATAAATGGGGGGTTATGTTGGTTGATTAACTAGATGAAATATTAAGCAACTAAAGAATAACAAAACAGAAAGTTAATTTGAATAAAAGATCAATGAGGGAAATCTGGTTAAGGGATCCTTCTTTACCACAAGATATGGATTTGCGAATTAATCGTAGAATTGTCATCCAATTACAGCATTGAAGTTATCAACCGTAGATAACAACAAGCTCTGGTATCCCAATCTTTCCTTACTTTGTTGTTAAATAAAACAAGCTCTTTATTTAATCTCTATCCATTAAACAACCTAGAACAAGCTCTCTGAGTTTAATTCAATGGATTGCATTATGATAAGAAAGATAGGTTGATCTAAGCAATAAACACACAAGCTCGGATTATTTAACTTAGGTTGTATTCTCCAATTGCAATCCTGATCACAATTTTGCTACTAAGGATTAGAAATTCAAGACAATTACGGATCAAGATTTCTACTCTAGCAATAGACAACAACCAGATTATATTCAGTTGGCCATTCGAAATACAATATAGCAAGCAATCATAAGCATTAGATATGGGAAAATACAAGCAACTTCAATTAGAGAATTGGATAACAATTTCTTACACAATCAACTCACAAAATCCATATCAAGGGCTTTGCAATCACCCAACAATCAGATTCGTACACATGTTAAGAATGTGGTAAATACAAATAACATGGAACATTCCAGAAATGAAAGGGTTTTACTCCATTTTTATGCAAGTTGCTCCAAAACTCCTACAAACATCAAAACCACACAAAAACATTAAAAATACCAAGGAATATAGCAAAGAAACATGGACGAATTGATATGAAAATGATATATAAATAGACACTTATCAAATTCCCCCACACTGAGACTTTGCTAGTCCTCGAGCAACTACGACAATATGAAATAAAACTAAACCGAAACAGAATCAACAAAAAATTAAAAACACACAAATGCTTAATCCTTGCAAATAGCTCAAAGATTGTACTTAATTACAACCAAGGAAAACTTCAAAATAATGCACTTGATCAAGAATTTTATCTTAAAGATTAGTTTCACTTCATTTCAATTCCTCAAGTGTGTGTGTGTAGAGCCATTCTCACTAATCACTTGTAACCCGGATGAGTTTATGCATAAAAATGAATCATATTTAATATTGAAGATGTGCGTATAAATAAACCCCATAGGCCTGCTTTTCAAGTCACTCTCCACTAATGTAGACATGCACAAACCAAGGATCAAGTAGGACTTTATTAAGCTTGTAACGTTTGGCTTGGGTGAAGGTATGATAAAGGATAATAATTTGGCTCAAATCAAAACACATTCAAAAATCTCATAAAATAAAACATAAAAAAAACTCAAATAAACACAATAAATAGAAAGTAAACAAAAATGAAGCAAACCAGTAGATAGAGATTACAGTGGAGCGTTAAATCCAGTTTACGCCTCTTATCGCCTTCTCCAAACCAATCTATCTGAGATATTGTTGGATCAGGCAAATAGACGAATGCTTGTAATTTGTCAATTAACTCCCCTGCAGTTGAAGCTGTAACCAGGATTTGCCTCGCCGACTGTGAGATGAAGTTTTTTTCTACTGCTTGATCAAGAAAGACAACAAACCATCAAAAAAATTATTGACATTTAACAAACCAATGGGTTTCCGATGGATGTTTAGATGTGCCCAAGAGGTGAGTTGAAATATCTCCTCTAATGTACCATAACCACCCGGCAAAGCTATAAATGCATCGGACTTAACAACCATATGTGCAATACGCTCATGCATACTAGAGACTTGTAACTCTTCCCCGATTGTGTTGCCTACGATATCTCGCACAGCTAATGGTTTAGGGATAATGCCGAGAACTTTACTTCCTCCCAAGGATGCAGCTGTCGACACACAACCCATTAACCCAAGACTACCCCCTCCATAAATCAAATGAATACCCCTCGCAGCTAATGTCCTACCAAGATCAAGAGCTGCTGTGGTAAACTATCCATCTTTACAAAATTGCGATCCGCAAAATACGCATATATTGCGGAATCGCCGAATTGGTGTTTTCTCCATTTCTACAAGTGCTCTAATCTTGTGTATGACACGTTAGATATTATGCTTTTCAATTGCAAGACAGGTTATGGAATGACATATGAAAATATGCAGAATGTATATATACACCCATAAAACTCTCAAATTTTGACACATGGGGACCTACTTTCGGCGGGGGTTGCTCGATGCAGATTTATCGCCCCAAGATTTGAAAAAATGAGATATGCTTTCGGCGAGGTTTGACGAAACCTACACACTTGTCTCCCACGTGAAGTATGGAAAACAGAGATACACTTTCGGCGGGGGTTGACAAAACCCCCACACTTGTCTCCCACGTGAAGCATAAAAAAAATAGAGATACACTTTCGGTGGAGGTTGACAAAACCTCCACACTTGTCTCCCACGTGTACTTATGCCATAGGGTAGTCATATGGTTTGTCAAAAAGAAAACTTGAAATTAAAACAAACAAAATCAACAAACAACAACAACACAAAAACAACATTGGTAATCAGATCAAACGAAACAAAAAAAAATTCTACAACAACAACACACATTCAAATATACAAGTAGTAGTGATTGTGGCTCACATCGTCCTCTGGTTTTACGTCCAGTAACGGCTGAAACGCCTTCTATGAGTCGGGGATTTGCTTCCCATCCAGTTTTCTTATAAACTGGCAAACAGGGTCGTTTTTAGTTAGATTTCCTAGACTATAACACTGCAATTCATCACGAAATTGTGTCCATAGATTAAGCAATTCACGCTGAACAAGTCCACAAGAATGTGACTCGAGAGTTAACAAAACATTATCCAGCGAATCATTACTCAAACCATTCTTAATAAATGAAAGTTTATCTTCTCTATTCCTGGACACAAAACCTAATGAACGACAAGTCTGGTTACAATTCCATCTAGCACATTTATAACATAATTGTAACCTTTTCGCTCTTCGCCTCTTGGCGTAGTAGCTTTTTCCTAGACCAGGCATGTATTTTGCGAGATTAATGTCCGGCTCACCGAACAATCTCACCTTGGCTTCGATAAGCATCGGATATCCGCAGGCAGATTTAAGAGCATCAATACCCAAAGTCTAGTCATCCGTACTTTATAAATTTTAAACACAGC
>SNVD02009012.1:0-35647 GCA_013180625.2 Boswellia sacra | reverse complement strand
GTAAAATTGAACCTTTGAATTATTTCTTACTCGACTCCCTAATAGCAAAATCCTAGCTTCACACTTGAATAAATGTTGAGAAAAAACTCAAATTTTATTAAAGCATATGATAACTGATAAGTTAAAAAAAAAATTGCATTACTTGTAATACCATTAATAGACTATGAAGGTTAACGCAAGGTATTTAATATGACAATAATAAAAAATCTTCTTAGTAGATTACCACGTTTGAAATAATCTTAAAATTTATTAAATGCAAGACATACAATCTTATGCAATCATCAAATTCCTTAAGTTATGGACTCACCACATAATTGTGTCTAAATAGACCATAATTCAAGGAAGTTCTTTCCATGTTAACTAAAGCAAAAATGAACATCATTAAAACTAAAATATAAAATCTGTGTGAATCATTTGAAACAAAGAGGCAGCTAATTCAAGATCATCTCATTACTCAAAACACTAATTATAGTATAAGTTAACTATAAAACATTTGTGAACTGTTGTATGTTAAATTGGTAAGTTAAGTCTGATGCCAAACCAAATAAATCATTTATCATCAGTTGAAAGGAGAGAGCATATCAGAAAAATGTGAAATCAAAGACATTGGAAACTGATTTTTAGTTTCTATGCGAAGTGCAATCCATAACTGTGAAACAACAATTCACTAGAGCAACAAGCTTATATTATTATTATCTAAGAAGAAGCCGGAGCATTTACATTATATTAATGCCAATAGATTTCAAAGGAGGAAAGCAGCACCTTGGTGAGGTTTCCACCTACAACTGTTTTTGGAATCCTGGAACAGTATACGAAGGGTAACCATAATTACGAGAGTAGAATCATAAAATTGGCAAGTGGATATATGTTTAATTAATTAAGAAAAACAACAATATTTTACACACATGCAGGGATTTAAAGCAAATAAGTTCCAAAACACAAACAATTAGCCGTTAAAATTTTCTATATACAAAATCACGTCATTAAGGAATTGATAGGTAGGCACTGAAATCAACATGAGCTTAATTCAAAATTGAAGGGTTTCTAAAAAGGGATGAAATTAGCACAAAAAATCACCACAATTGAAAAGGGATATTGTTTTTTTGATGTAAATGTACTTTTTAAAAAAAAAAAATTATGAAGAATGAACTTGTTGTAAGCTTCTCTTCTTAAAAGAAAAGAAAAAAAATATTCTACTTGCTGGTTAATTTACAATATGCAATCACCCTCATCATATATATAAGTAATCCAATTTACAACAAACACCTTATATGAATATCTGAGTAAGATTACAATATCCAATACAGAACCAATCAAACTTGGCAGTGCACTATTGAAAAAACCGAAAACCTGCTTTGGGAAAAAAAAATAGTCACTCAAGATAGATTCGATATTGACAATGAAAACCATAATATTACCAAACAAAAATCCTCTTCTTAGTCTTCACGTTCCTTGATTACTTTTTGAATAATGTGATCGGTAGTTAAAAAAAGTGAGTTAATTAAAAAAAAAAAAGAGTGAAAGCAAATCTAAACTATATATAGAAGTGAAAATAAACTTGATGTACAAGAATAGCTTGCAAGAATATATACAGCAATCTTCTATTGCACTTTCAGTATATCAAACTATCAATGAAGGATACCAACATGTCACACAGTTTAGAGCAACATTAGTGGTGGATGGAGAGGCTTATACTTCTACCTAGACTTTCTTTCATCGAAAAGCTGTTAAGCAGGATGTTGCCAAACTTGCCATTTTGTCTTGTATTTACTCCCATAGTTTGATTGCCAATATTGGGATTCTTAAATTTATTTAGTGCAGCATATAGTACAGCTTCAAACGTGATTAGCACATAAGCAAGACAAAAATGTTCAAGCTGAAAAGATAAGACAGTGTAAGTAAGCATACTATTATAGATTAGCACAAAAGCAAGCTTCTTTCCACATGAAAGATGTGTGCATATGTATTTCTATTAATTCTAATGCCCAAATGTAAAATCATGACATAATAGTTGGCAGGTTACTAAGACAAATATGGATAATGCTTCCTTTCGACTCTTGTAACTCATCACATGAAGGAACCCGAAAAAATTCAGCGTCATAGGAGACGACATAACTGTCATACAACAGATTAGTTAATATTATTTGGATCATAAGAGAGAAAAAAAAGTAACGGATCATTCAGAAATAAGGTGACTCTATCTAAGCAAAATCGAATCATATGCAATAACATAGCACCCACATAACAAATAGAGAGATAAAATCCAAGTTAATAATCAAATAAAACGGATCGATATAGCCGAAAGCATATATTAAATCAAATGTAGCTCATCACACTCACTTTTAATATTCTTTTAAAATTCCTCTAAAAGCTTTTATTTATAAAATAAATTAATATATTCATTTTTACCAAACCGAAATCTAACAACTGCCCCATCTCTTCTCCAACACTTTTGAGAGAAATCCAAAGAAATGAAAGCGAAAAACAATATATATTAACGATTGACTTACAATTACGCGTGAAGGGAACCGGAGTGGGAACGAAAGGTTGAGGGGAAGAGGGGGAGGCGAAAGTTGCTGCCACTTTAATGGGTGAAAATCAACAGCTAGTCAATCAGGTCCGTTCCTACACCAGTTCCGGCTCCCTCCACACGTAATCGTAAGTTGTGTTGTTGTTTATTCAAAAGATGTAATATTAAGACCAACTCTCAATCTTTACTCTATTAATTTACTAGGGTTTTTAATTTTCTTTTATATAGACGACAAAGCAGTCTATTTCTGGTGATAACTGAGGACGAAGACAGGAGGTGAAAACATTCAAAACATAAGCACATTGTATAGAAATAAGCGGCAGTGCTAGCCTACCCCTGTTCGCTAACTCATTAATATAGCATGTTGCATGCACACACACTCTCTCTCTCTTTCAGTCTCAATGCCCTTTAATTCAATTCACCTTCACCTTCACCTTCACCTTCAAATCTATATAAATGATCTCTTTTCCACGGTTTCAATAACATCTGATCTTCATTCCACAAAGCTAGCTAGCTCTTCTACATATTTTCATTTCCCTTGTCATCATCCTCCAACCCCACGAAGACAACCAAAAAGATGAGGGGTTGCATGTGCCAATCGACAGTAGCAACAACTGCAGTCTGCATGGCAAGTAATGATCCTTGCTGAGTTGTTGTGCCCAGAGGGCCCGACAGAATCCTATGAATGGAAATCAACAGGTCACTACAGTAGATCAACAAGCCAAGCCTATAATGGTGATGGACCAAGCTAGGTATACAATTATCACTGCACTGTACACCTATCTTGCAGCATTTTGATTCCTGAGCCTGCACTGTAGTTGAATGATCGGGAGATGGACCCACTCTATTTAATGTCTCCATCTGAAAGCTGGGAGTTGTATTGTTGCAAATACCAACACGCTTTCAAGTCAGAGTCGAAATCCTACACATAATTCTTCAAACTTAATTGCTAGAGTATTTTGAGTACAATTGTCTAGCTGTTCTAGCCTGCAGGTATAGCAATTGACAATTTTGCCAATATCAAAAAAATTAAAAGCTTATTATTAGCCAACATCAATCTATTCGATTAAATAAAACGATAAAAATGTATTACGATATCTTCCGGATGGCTGGTCTATTGGATTTATGTATTGTCGTTGATTTCTTGAAAATAATTATGCAAATCAAAATGTAAATTTTCTTTTTGGGTTGTTAATTATTGATAAAAATTTGAAAAAGCGGGACTTCGATTAATTTAAAACATGCATTTGAGTTTGGCAATTATCAAGCAACCCCCTATGACATGGCAAAACAAAATTGGTAACCGAACTTTTTGAAAATATACACTAAACGCCGTGCCCGTTATTCTCTATTTGATATAATTGTCAATTCTTTTTTGTAAACTCCGTGCCCGTCAATCTCTACTTGATATAATTGTCAATTCAGAATGTGTAATACCTAATTACCCTTCATGGTTAAATAAAAAATGTATAAAAATTATAGATAAATAAAAAAATATAAAAAATATAAATAAATAAATATTATTAAAAAGATATAAATCTTTTAAAAAAATTTGGGCTTCTCTCTCACGCTTATTCCTTGCACACCACCGCCTCTACCTCTTCTCGTCTTCTCACCTCTCATTCCACCACAACTTGTCTCTCCGCTTTCTGCTTCGCTTCATCTCTCTTCTTCTCTTCCTCTGCCTCTTCCCTCAAATGCTTCAAGTCCTCCCCTCCTCACCCTGAAAAACTCTAAAACTCACTGCAGATCAAATATCTCAATGCTGAAGATAGCAATAGAAAATCCCTGGTCAATGACACACAACACCAAGACAACAACAATTAAAAACTTGAGATGCCAACAAATTGAGATAACATGAACTCCCTGCTCAACGACAGACAGAACACCAAAAACAAATTTCTGGGTTTTTCTTTTCTCAACTGAAAAATCAAGAATACAAAGCAAAGAACATAACATGATACAAATTATTAATGAATCAATACGAAATCTAAAGAAATCTAGGCTCAAAAAGGGAAATTTTTTTAAGGGAGAAGTCTTTTACAGGCTTTGATACAAGGGATTTGCGAGGACTGTTGGGGGTTTTAAAGATAAAGGATTTGAGGTTTGTTGGTTCTACGGTCTAAATGAGAGAGAGAAGTGGTTAGCTTTTAACGTAGAGTTTTTGTACCCTAATTAAGCTATACATGCGCCAATGGTGGTGGCCCCGAGATGGCTGGCAGTAGTTGCCATTGCAAAAAAATCATCACTTTTACTTGTTCTAATGAATTGTTCTTGTTTCAGATTGATCGATTAAAATCTTAAACTCGACAGACCCTACTAGAGGTCGAACATTGTCTAAATGAATTAAAGATCTGTACTTAACTTCTCGAACCTGACTTTGAAGGGATGATGGGTAGTTAGGTTCCAAAGCAAGGGATCAGTTATCCTCATCCATCTATTTTTCCTAGTTAGTTACTCAGGTGGCGACTGGCGATCTCTATAAGTTATCTCCGTGACTCATTCTATGGTACCCCCAAGCAACTAAAGGCCTTGAAGAACAATGCAATGGTTGCAATGGAAGCCCCAATCACAATGTCTCCTTGTGTTCTCAAGTCTAATCCAGCGAAGAAAGATACCCACTTGTTTTGTTTGGGCCTTTTTTAGACATACCGAAGAACTGAATTGGATGAAAGCTACACAAAATTTTGAAGCCGGGGGTCGCAAAGTTCAGGTATCGGAGTTGATTCTGCATCCTTGAAGTGTTCAAGCTTTTCTCCATGTTCCAATAGAGTCAAATAGTCGATTATGCACTATGAGATAAAAGGGATGTATGAAGTCGATGATTTACAAGGTATAATCAGACAAGAAAAGTTAATGGGAGGTGAAAGAATGAAAGAAGGAAGAGAGGCAGTAAGGCCAGAGAGTATGAAAAAAAAAAAAAATAGATGCCCAATTAGAAAAAAAAAGGTGGTTATTTGAGTTGTAGTTCATCCAAGGTTTTGACACATACTTGCAAAAATATGGAGTGATGATGATCATCTTTTTTGAAATTACAACACAAAGTAGAGGCATTGAGAAGGGTGTTGAAGGTAGTGATAAGGTTAGCTTCTCCTACCAAAACTCAACCATCATGTGACAACATCCCTTTCATAGTGTTAATCTTAATAGCTTTCACTTGCCAGACCCAACGTCATATGTTTAGGTCAGCAAGTGTACTCACAATCAATATGTACAAAAGCTCTCTCAACTTCAAGCAATTGTTCAAGCTTCTCTTGTAGGGTCTCATCTAGAGGGGTTCATCGGTTTGAAACCGATCAATTTCATAAATCCAATCCAATAAAATTATAGATTGGATTATCAAATCTGGAATTTGATTAGATCCAAGCTAGAAATCATATCTAATTCAAAATACAAAATGTAAAATCCAATCTAACCCAATCCAAATTAAAATTTATTAAATTTTGATTTTATCCAATCTAATATTATTTCAAACAAATGCATTTTGAAATAAGTATAATTATGTAAAATTGAACAAATAAAAAGACAAACTGAAAATATTATTAGAGATTTTAGTTAGATATTAAGGGTCATAGCTAAATATATAGTACACAAGGGAAACTTTTACGTATGACCCCAAGGTAAGGTGTAATTTGTTTTATCCCCCAATTTTCGGAAATAGCTTCAAATGACCCTACCGTTAGGGTTCAGCTGTTAAGGTGGATGATTTTAAGGGTATCCAGGTAACTTCATTTATCTTTTATATTTATTTTTGCAGTTATTTTTTTCATTTATTTTTTTTTTCCTTCCTTTTCTCTTTGTTCCCCCCATTCTCTCTCTTCAAGCTCGATCCTCTCTCCACTCTTATTCAATTTCACTGGTTCAATCTTCAAGCTCAATCCCCATGCATTGCAACCAACCCCATCAAATGTCAAAAGCCCTCAATCATAAATTTTTTTTTTATGTGGCACAAGAAAAAATTTGTTGGACTAGATCTTTCCCTCTCTCACACACACATACCACAAATAATCAGAGTACTCAAATGGTAATCAAACTAGAAAACAATGAGAGAAATTTATAAAGTTCAATTTCATTGCTCAAAAGCAAATAATCTCTTTAGACATTTTAGTTACTTCTGGAAACTGAAAAGTGATCGCAAAATAAAGGAAAAATCCTCCATTTGGATCTATGATATGCTTGGCAAGAAGTAGTAGGATTTGATGAAGCCAATTTCCTTAGCATTGTTGCGGAAGCACTACATGTAGCACATGAGCCCATATTTTCTAATCAAACCATGTAGGCTTCCACAAACATGGGTAACAAACACAAAGCAAAGTCAACACATCAATTCAAGTAAACACCAACAAATTAAATGGTGCTATGTAATGTAGGATGTAAGACAAAACCACCTAGCACTAAACTGTTTTAGCTAAACACACAACCTAACCAGCTACAATAATATATATATGAAGATGCATCTTTTGAAAAACAAAAAAAAATTTTGGTTAGCTAAACACACAACCTAACCAAAAAAAAAGGGCAAGAGAAAGTTGAATTAAAGCCGAAGCATTTAACAGAGAATATAAAGAGTTCTCCAGAGAGGTTTAGAATAGAAAACACTGACCATGAACGAGATCCTGGATCGTTGTTCTTGGGATGCAAGTTCCATTCGTTCGAGTGACCCATCTTTTTTTCCCTCTTTCGTTCATTACAAGCCAAAATGAATCGCCAATAAATGCAGAGCAAAGCAGAGCAGCCACCCGGAAGAGAGAGTTCCCTCAATTACAATTCAAAGCCAAGAAATTGGAAGAATCATTGATTCAAAAGAAAACCAGGAAGATTCAATTGGTTTGTTTGATGAAGGTGGATCTTGGCGGCAACTCACATGGAGTTCGTGAAGGCGTTCATGGCGAAGCTTCTGAAAGAGTTCACGTCGCAGGAGTTGATGAGGAGGGTGCTGGTAGGTGCCAAGAAAATCTGGAGATGAGAGAAAGAGAAAGTAAATCATTGATTGTTGGCTGGGCGATGGTCTAGAATACAAATCAACTAGGATTTGATTGAATTAAGGCTTAACAAAGGAAAAGAGAGGAAAAAGGAAGGATATATTGGTCGAGGAGTTGGCCATGGCAAAGGGGGCAGTGGCATTGAGGCGGTGTTGATATAGAAAGATGGGTTGTCAATCTATGAGTATTAGTGAAGAAAAGGCAATAATTTGTATTTTATTTAATATAATATAATATTAATATTTTTAATTTATTTTAAGTTTTTTTTGGTAAACTATGCTTATTTACGTAAAGGGTATAAAAGTCATTTGATATTCAAATATTTAAGTTAACAGAAGTATAAAAACGGTAGGGTCATTTTACATTATTTTGAAAAGTTGGGAATAAAAAATGAACCTTACCTCAGGGCCATGGCCGAAATTTTCCCTATAAAAATATCTCTTTTTCTTAATTTAGGTTAGATTGGATTGGTTTTATTGGACTTCGTTATAAAAATCTAATAACGATCCAATTACATTGAATTTGAAAAATTAAGTCGTATTCAACTAATTGAACCAATTAAAATTAGATCAGTTTTATTTGACTGGATTAGATTGGACTTTGAATACCCCTAAACTCTCGTTAATATTAGGAGTTTGGGGTAGTAATATATCCTTGAGTAGCACATTGTTAACTTCCATGAGTTAATGTGCACTAGAGGTGTATGCTCGTAGAGTATCAATGTACCGTATCTCTTCATGGTGGTTCCATACCAGATATGTCATTTTGGCTAGAATTTCTGGTGGTACGATTCATTTAATTAGAACATACTTATAATCCATCACAATCATCACCCATTTACATATAATACACAATGCTATCTACATCAAAGGTTCAAAAAAACTATCACTGTGTAACCATGTGAATTGAAGTCAAAATAACAAAGGTTATTATCAACTTACTAACATATAAATAGTAGCATCAACCCATCAATAGAATGTGGCTGGTACAACTATTACTAGACCAACAAAGAAAGTAAATACTTCAAAAACAAGATCTAGAGAATATGCCTCCCAATCTCAATTTTGAAAAACACTAGTAAATCTTCAACACAAGTGGTAAACTTGGGTATGAACTTGGTGACAGTAGTTAAATTTGTGTTCAAGATTTACTATTGCATATTTAAAATTGAGCTTGTGAGGGCACATGCTCCATATCTTGTTTTTGATGTATTACTTACTTTGTTGGTCTAACAATTTTGCCAGCCTATTTTACTGGTGGCTTCGTGCTACTAGAGCTATAATTCTAGGTTGATCACAACCTTCGCTTTTTGAGTTCATTTAACAAGGTTACAAAGTGATAGTTTTTTGAACCATTAATGCAGATAGCATTGTGTATTACATTCAAATGGGCAACGACAGTGATAGATTATGTGTTTGTATTGATTGGAAAAACTGCACCAACCTAAGTTTCTACCCAAAGTGACATATGGTATGGAACCACACTGAAGAGATACAATATATCAACACTGTACAAGTATACCTCTCTAGTGTACATTATTTTGTGAAGATTAACTTTTATGTTAGTAGAAAACATGTTGCACAAAGCTCATTTTCTCGAATTTAACATGTTATGGCATTGTTACAATTTGTTTTGCTTTTGCAAGCATTAACAAATGTTTTTGACCATTGGTTGGACATTTATTGAGTTAAACAATAAGTTTTTTTTTTATATATTTAATATGTTATGGCACTGTTAGAATTTGTTATGCTTTTGTCATTATTAACAAATGTTTTTTATGCTTAGCTTGACATTTAGTAAGTCAAACAACAAGTTTTTTTTATGTATTTAACAAGCTATGGTATTGTTACAATTTGTTTTATATTTGTAAACATTAACAAATGTCTTTTAACACTTGGTTTGACATTTAGTGAGTTAAACAACAAGTTTTTTCATGTATTTAACATTTTATGGCGTTGTTACAATTTGGTTTACATTTATAAACATTAACAACTATTTTTTATGCTTGTTTGACATTTAGTCAGTTAAATAACAAGTTTTTTCACGTATTCAATATGTTATGGAGTTGTTACAATTTGAATTGCTTTTATAAGCGTTAACAAATGTTTTTATGCTTGGTTTGACATTTAGTGAATTAAACAAGTTTTTTCACGTATTTAACATGTTATGGCATTGTTATAATTTGTTTGGTATAAGAAATTTTTATTTAAATGGAAAAAGTTCAAAATTTTAGCTTTTATCTGATACAAATGTTTGAATCATTTATTACTTTTCTAATTTTAATAAATACCCTAATAAAATTTATTTACCAATTTGTGTATAGCCTAATATTTTAATTTTGGAATATTACTATTATTTCTAATTTTATAGTATGATTCTCTATATATTTTTAAAATTATTTTATGGCCCTTTAGTTTTTTTTAGAAAACACAATTTCTTTATCCAATTATACACATTGAAATAAATTAAATTCATAACAAATTTTAGTATTCAAATATTTTTATTATGTGAAATCACAAGTAAAAATAATATATAAAAAGAGGAATATATGTGTAAAACCATTAGTTTTTAGACATTTCAATTCAAATATTAAATTAAAATAATAAACATATCATTCAAATTTTTATATTCATATTTATTCTAATTTCAAACAAAAAAATAATTGTCCCTTAAGACTTGTATAGTGCACTCTATTAATTTTTACTAAATATTATATTAATTTGAAATTTGAAATCTGGTAGTAAGAATATGTTTATGGAATATTATATAATAACAAGAATGATAATTTACCTAGAGCTATATTGCCGTTAAAGTGTATTATAATTTTTCATAAATGAAGTCAATGTAATTTACACAAAATATATAATAAAATGAGTAGATAACTTCTATATTTCTTGGTGTGATCAATTCTTATGTATATAAAAGTGAAGAAATCATTCTATATCATTATTTACGTATAATTATCTTACTTTAGATCAATATATATATGCTTATTTTAATTGATTAGTAGATTAGTAATGAAATTAAATATTTTTATTTTTATTTCACATTTTAATTTCGTATAAATTATTATAATTAATTCCATACTATAAATTTATATTTATTCATCTTAATTTTATTAGCTACACTTTATAAATATGCATTGAATCATTTTATTTTATTTTTAATATTAATTATAAATAACTTGATATAGGTGATACATTGTTGATGTTATTTTTTAATGGAAAATAATTTGAAGGAATTAATTAAAAGTTATTATATTATAATTATGGATCATTTGACTTAATTTTGTCAAAGTTTAGTTTTCAAACATTTGTAACATATAAAATATAAATATATTGTATTTGATATTAAAAGGATGAATTTGTCAAACTCCACTTAATGCTTATTTTAAGACGTATGAAAAAAAACATACACAACCTCATGAAATTTAAAGTAACTTTGATGCGTTATAAATATTATTAAGTATTGAATGACCGAAAATTATAAATATTCCCTTACAAATAATAAAAATTTATAGTGCATGTACATTACTTTGTAAAATCTCTATAATATATATAATGATCTTTATTGCATATTATGTTATTTTAAAATATAAAGTTACTTATGTGCAACATATTGGATTAATATTTATGAAATATTATATTAATTAAAAAATTATTTATTCAAAATTGTTAAATATCTTACTCAGCATTACTTACAATATACTATATACATTGATAGGGAATATGGTATGGAGTTTAATTCTAGTGAATGTCTATTATAATTATTTATATATTAATTTAAGGAGATAATGTCAAAAACCACCCTAAAGTTTGCCATATTACATGCGAAAAGCCCATAAGTGAATACATCAATGCAGTCCCTAAAGTTTGCATTTTAGTGTCATCCAGGTTCAACTAATGGATTCCATTTAATTTTTCATAAACAGACCAGGGTATTTTTGTAAAAGTATAAATAAATTTTCTAATAGATAATCTTCACCATATGGCATGCTTCTCAAGAGGCCGAGGTTCTAATCTCCAAAGTTGCCAAATAAAGTAATTACAAAATTTAGCAGATAATGAGCCATAACCATAAAATGAAATCTAATTCAAGAATCAAATACGAAAAACAGTTACCAAAATCATACAAAAACCAAAGCAAATTAATCAATCAATTAATTAAAGACTAAATTTCATTAGTTAACATACCACGAAGATTAGTAATGGCGTTTGAAAGAGCTAATGTAGTGCAAACCCCATTTCCACAACCTGACATATCTTCTTGAAGGACCCAAAATCTACTCCCTAGTTCCTTTAGCCCATTTTCTGCTCTATGACCTCTAGGTGGCCCAACGGACTTCCTCTTCTTCAATTCTTAGACAGCAGCAATACAGCACTTAGACAGCATCAAGGGAGCTCTACCAAGCTCGGCGGCACGGTACCTGCAAAAGGCACTCTGATGCCCAAGTCAGGATTTTGACAAATAGAATTTGAATGGCGTATACTAAGTAACGAACAAATAAATTCTAGAAAAGAGAGAGAGAAAGAGAGAGAGAAAGTAGTAGAGAGATTTTGTAGAGTATTTTTCTGTGTGGAGCTTGAAGGGTGCTTATGCTTTTCTTTCCTCTCCAATGGTCTCCCCTCGAGCTCCTTACCCTTACCTTCAATGCCCTATTTCTGACTGCTTCTAGCTGGCCATGCTTTCCCTTTCTGGAATTGCTTCTCTGGGAAGCTAAAGATCACATCCTTCCAGTCGTTCTTTGCCTCCGATTCACTCATAGTCCTCTATACAAAGTTAGCTGCTTTCATAACCAGGTAGTCTCCAGCTTTTACCCATTGGTCTCTCTCTTGTACTGCTCCCTTCATGTTGAATTGACTTCATCCTTTTTTATCCTCAATCCAAGTGAAGCTTCCCTCTCTTGTCCCCCTTGACTTCTCATTTTATTCATTTGGTATAATGGAAATAAATGGAGGGGTTGGACTTGAGATTGCAAATGTGCTAGGTCCATATTTGGCTGGGCTTTACTAGGATCCGAAGGCTTGAATTTGAGGTAGGCTGACTAATAGCTGCAATACACTTTGGGCTGGGCTTATTACCCTACATTAAAGGCTACAGATGAAGGAATTGGCTGGTTTGCCCCATTTGCCAAAGGCTTCTCCCTATCCCCCTTTAAAATAGCCAATTTCTTTGTCGTTGTTCGAAAGTTCTTAGGCCAACCAAAAGATCAAAGAGCTGTATTTGGACCTATTTATAGTGGCCCTTATGAAGGAAGGGTATGGGACTGAGCATTTGTAAGTGGGGGAGAGCTCACGGGATGTTGTTGCTAGTTGGGCTTTGTTGAATAGTATTGTTCTTCCTAGGAACACTGAAAGGGTCGGTGATTCTAATTTACGCAAAGGTCTTATTGTTGACATGGCGGAGGTAAGAGTCCTTAATATGTGAGTTTGGCTATTTTACTGCCAATGGTTTTCTAATCTACGTATGGTTATTTTTCATGTCACTATAAAAATGAGGAAAATTATGCATTGAAGTTTGTTATTGGAAGACATGGGCGTTCTCAAGAAGAAGCATGGGGAATTGAGGCAAAGGCTCTCCATCACTGAAGCTTCTTTGAATAGGGCTACTGAAAGAGTTAAACTGGTGGAACAGACCTCAAACAAAAAGATGAGCTTACTGAGTGACTGAAGAAGGCGATAGAGGAGTAGGAGATGATCATTAAGGGTCTCTGTGTTGAGGTTATGTCAAATAGGATCAAGGCATTGAACCAGGCCATGACTCAGGACATATCCTCTTTTACGGCACGTTAGAAAGAGGCTCTAAAGGCCCCTGAGGATTGAAGATGAGAGGTCTAAGGCTCTTGAGCAGTCTTACAGTTGAACCGTAAGTCCATTCTTATTTCCTTCTTGTTTCCCTTTTTTCTTTCTTTTTTTTATTGGTCCCTCTCTTTTTTCTGTTGAAGGAGAGGACGCTTACAGATGTTTTTTTCTTATTCAGGCTATTACGACACTTGAGTAGATAGAAGAGAAGTGTCGAGCCATTGATCATCAAAGAGCCCTAGACGCTTGTCCTCTTGGGACTAAGGCTGCCTCAGCCTCAACTATCCTGAAAAGCACTCGTATATATCAGCTCTGTTGCACCAAAGACTGTTGAACCAAGCAAGGTTAAGATAGAGCCTAGGGTCAGGAAGGCATTGCAAAGACTTCCTCATCCTCAGCGAGCACTCCCACCCACCCTCCCCCCTCCCCCCCCCCCCCCCCCCCCCCCCCCCCCCCCCCAACCCCCTCCCTAAGGGCTCTGATTCCTGAACCCTATGATGATAGGTCTCATACTGCTGAGCCGACACTGCCTAATCCAGAGGTTGATAGTGGAACTGAGTTCTACCTAGGTATAGGTGTTAAAGTAGAGGGTGGTAAGGAGCCGACCGTCAATGGTAAAGGCGTTAGTAGGGCGTCTTTTTCTCATGTGTCATAGGAAGGCAAGTCCAAGCCTTACAATTAAAGTTTCATAGGATTTTTAAAATGTTGTTTGCCATATTTTTGTTCTGTTAACTCTTTGATGTCTAAAGGTTATCAGATATGGCTTAGTCTTTGCTTCATAGTGCTAGACTTTGCCCTTGTCTTAGAAACTGAGATGTATTTTGCTCTTTTAAGAAATGAAAGAACGTATTTCTTTTATTTGTTATATGGTCACGTCCATATTTCCTGTATGGGGGGTATCTTGGACCCTAGTTTTTATTCTCCCTTTCTTGTTTTTAGTATTGTTTTAGTGATTTCAATTTCTGTCCTAGTTTTAATCATCAATCTGTCAGGCTCTTTTCCTTCTGTCCTAGTTTGACTAATAACAAAAGTCCGTTTATGGTCAAACATACCCAAAGGGTAGAGGCTTACCCTTTTAGTTTGTTAAGATCAAGTGTCTCTAAAATGCAGAGGCTTACCCCTTCAGATTTTATGATCAAGCATGCCTGAAATGTAAAGACTTACCCTTTCAGAGTTTAGGATTAAGCATGCCTGAAATGCAAAGACTTACCTTTCTAGATTTTAGGATCAAGCATGCCTTAAATAGAGAGACTTACCTTTCCAGATTGTAAGATCAAGCATGCCCGAATACATAAGCTTACCATTTCAGATTGTAGGATCAAGCATGCCCAAAATACAAAGGCTTATCGTTTTAGATTTTAGAATCAAGCATGCCTGAAATGTAGAGGCTTACCCTTCCAGATCGTTAGAGGATAAGGGATAAAAGAGAAGAGACAATCAGTAATTACATATAAACAAATTTCTACAAAATATTCTGTATTGATTGTTTTTACTCTTTGGATCTAATTGAATCGTGTGAGTTTATGATTACAACCATATAGAAAAGCTTCATATGTAACTCTCTCTAGAGTATAGTTAGACGAAAAGTTCCATATGTAACTTCCTTAAGTACTGCAAAGAAACTATCAAGCATAATACTTTCAGAGATAGAGGGTATTCCAAAGCTTAGGAATTTGCTTACCTTCTATCATGAGTATCTAGTATGATCACTTACCGAAAGCCTTTTCAATCTGGTATGGTCATTCCCACTCAGCTCCCATTTTCCCAACTTTGAGATCTTGTCTGTTCTCCACGGCCCTTCTGAGCACCCATTCCTTTCTACTAAACTTCTTAAGTTTGAGTCTGCAATTATAAGCCTTTGCCAAGGCCTATTGATAGGCTGCAAGTCTGATCGTATCGATTTCTGTCCTTTCCTCAATCAAGTCTAGCTTTGTCAGTAATGCCTTATCATTTTCCAGGGAGTTTCCTAGGTCAGATCTGAGAGTGGGTAGCAGGGGTTTTATCGAGATCACAGCTTCTATCCCATATGTCAAGACAAATAGTGTTTCTCTCATTGGTTTCCTCTAGGTGGTTCTTTAGGCTCATAGGACGTTGGGCAAGTCTTCTAGCCATCTCCCTTTCCTTTCATCTAGTTTCTTTCTTAGACAATTGAAAATGGTTTTGTTGGTGATCTCTGCTTATTCGTTCCTCTATCGATAGCTTTTAAAGGAGAAGTGGTGTTCTATCTCTTGTTCCTGATAGAAATCTCTAATTATCTTGTTGTCAAACTGTTTCCTGTTATCTGAGATGATGACTCATGACAAACCAAATCTGCAAATGATGTTCTCTCATATAAACTTTTTCACATCAAGAGACGTTACTGTTTTAAAAGTCTTAGCCTCTACCCATTTCATAAAACAATTTGTTGCCAATAGCACGTGTTGGTACCCCCTACTACTTTAGACAAGGGTCCCATGATATCTAACCCCCATTGGATAAATGGTTAGGGTTTGGATATAGGGTGTAACGGGTTAGCTAGCTGGTGCATGAGGGTACGTGCTTTTGGCATTTGTAGTATTTTTGTGCACAGGCTTCTAAGTCTGAAATGAGTAAAGGCCAATAGTATTCTTGCCTTGTTATCCGGTCGACACTTTGTCTTCCTGAGTGATTTTCGCAGCTTCCCTTATGTATCTCTTCTAACACTACATCAGACTCCTCTTTTCACAGACATTTCAAGTAAGGCTCGAAAAAAGGACTTCTTGCACAGCTCCCCTATTGATCAAACAATATCTAGTTGATTTCATCCGTACGCACCTTACCTCTTTTTTCTTGGGAGGGAAGGTCCCTTCCCTAAGATAGTCGGCTATTCCTTCATTTACCCTTTCTGTTCTAATAGGGTATGGACATCTAGGCACTGATACCCACTATTCCCAATGCTAAGCTTGTTTAAGACCTCTATCTCAGTTTCCAAAATCTTGCCTGTTATCGCGAAAGCTGAACAAGCTAGCCCATCAGCTTGTTGATTGATGACCGTTGGTAATTTTTTGACTCTCACCTCTTTAAAATGCTCAGCTAAGGCCTTTGCTTCGGCCAAATATGCTGCCATTCGATCATCTCTGGCCTCATATCCTCCTTCCCATTGTTTAGCAACTAATTGGGATTTGCACAATATTTCTAACCATTTCACTCTCAACTGCCTGGCTGTCTACAGTCCTAAGATCAAAGCTTCATACTTTGCCTAATTGTTAAAGGCTGGGAACTCGAGCCTGACTGTCTTTTGTAGGATTAGACCTTCTAGAGTTTGGGCTCTATCCCTACTCCTGCTCCTGCCATATTTGAAGACCTATCAATATGCATTTGTCATGTTTCTTCTTCATCCGCCTGCCCTTTTAGTGTGGTATCTTTGATGTTAGGCTCGCATTCAAGAAGAAAATCAGTTAGAGCCTATCCTTTTCTTGCAGCCCGAGGGCAGAAGGTGATGTCTATGGTGCCCAAGTTTATGGCCCACTTAGTCATTCTACCCATCAGTTCAGCTTACCCAGTATCACCTTCAAGGGATAAGTGGTTAGGACATGGATGGGGTTAGTCTTAAAGTAGTGCAATAGTCAGGTTTTTGTATACACCAAGGCCAAGATCAGTTTTTCAATGGTTGTATATCTGCTCTCCACATCGTTTAAAGTCTTACTAGCAAATGTCACTGGCTTCTGTAACCATTCCTCCTTTCTCAATAGGGTGCTACTTACTACCATAGTCGAGACCGTCAGGTACAAGTACAAAATTTCTCTTGGGACATTGCAAAATGGGTTGGCACTTATCTTAAGCACTCTTATAGCTCCTGGAGTGCGTCAGCCTGATCCTTTTCTCATCTTATCCCCCTATGTCTCTTGATTGCCTAGAAGAAAGGTCTACATCTATCAGACTATCTAGAATAAAGCGGCTAAGGGCGACTATTCTTCCCGTCAGAGTCTGAACCTCTTTCATATCTCTACGTTCCGTAGTTTCCATCAAAGATTGTATTTGCCCCGGTGTAATCTCTATTCCCTTTTTATTGACTATGTGCCTAAGAAATTTCTAGAGGAGACTCCAAAAATGCATTTACCAAGGTGCAGTTTCATTTTGTACCGACAAAGTGTGTTAAACACGATCTGCAAATGGCATAAGTGATCCTTTGCCCTCTTGCTCTTAACCACTGTGTCACCTATATAAACTTCCATGATGTCCCCTAAAAGTTCGTGAAATACCCTAGCCACTATTCTCTGGTATGTTGCCCCCACATTTCTGAGCCCGAAGGGTATGACTTTGAAATATGACTTTGAAATAGAACACTCCTTTTTCGATAATGAATGAGGCTTCCTTTTATTTAGCCCATATATTGGGATTTGGTTGTACCTTTTGTAAGCATCCAAGAAATTCATTCGTCCATAACCGGTGGTGGCATCTACCATCTCGTTTATCTTGGGCAAAGGAAAAGGTCCTTGGGGTAGGATCTATTTAGGTCAGTGTAATCTACACAGATGCCATTTCCCATTTTTCTTCGGTACTACTAGCACGTTTGATAACCTTTCGGGTAGGTGATCTCTCTTATGTATCTTGCTCCCAATAACCTATCTATCTCCTCACTTATGACCCTGTTCTTTTCTAGAGCGTGCCTTCATAGCTTTTGTCTTATCAGTACTGCTCTCCTTATCGCATTTAGTTTATGGCATGCTACTTCTTGTGTATATCTTGCCCAGTCCAAGTGAGGATGTTCGCGCTTCTTTCTAGTACTATCTTCAATTTTCTCCTTTCCTCTTCACTCAATAATCAGCCAATGAAGAGCTTGCTCTCCGATGCTAAGGGTCTGAAGTCTAGCTCCTTCAAGAGCTCAATTGTAGGGATCCTTTTCTTCGCCTCCTCTAGCCCCAACACCTCATGTAATTGCTATTTGTTCTGCACTGAACAGGGGCTATCCACCTTTTCTTCATTTGTCTACCTATCCAGAGGCTTGCTTTTCCCTAAGGCAACTACATAACACTTTCTGGCCATCACTTGGTCCCCTTTGATCACCACTACTCCTTTCCTGTTTGTTGTCCTGCACCTCATTAGCTGATGTAGGGTAGAGGGCATCCCCTTATCTTGTGTATCCACGTCCTACCTATTAGCCCGTTATAAAGGGAAGGTGCATTAATCACCAAGAAATCTATCAGTAGCGTTCTTCCTACAGTTGTCACTGGCAAGGATATGACTCACACGGGCTGTGTCTTGCTCGCAGTAAAGCTTACCAATATAGCTCTGTTGGGTCGAATCAGACCTTCGTCGAGCCTCATCCTCTTGTAGGTGCTCAGAAAGATTATATTAGCACTACTCCCTCCGTCTTCCAATAATCTTGCTATGTCATAATCGATGATACTTAGTGTAACCATTAAACGGTCCTTGTAGGGGAGTTGCAATCCCTCTAGGTCTGACTTCGTAAACTCCAATCGTGGTCTACCTTCTGTTGCCAACATGACCGACTTCTGCTCCCCCTCTAACCGTCTGTCCTCACTATTGGGCTTACCGTGAATGATGTGAATGTCTTTCCCCTCACTCACTTTTGCTATATATCTAGCCCTCAATGCCTCAGATGATGCCCCAGTCATGGCCATAAGTTTTTATGGCGAAGGATGCATAAGCACATCTGTTTTGCTTTCATTTTTCCCAAGTTTTTGAGCTTTATAACTGGTGAGCAACTTCTTCTATATCATGATCTCAATCTAGGCCCTCAAGTTTTTGCATTCCTCTGTTATGTGCTTCAGGGTGGCATAGAACGCGCAATAAATATTCTTATTCATTTGGGCTTCCTCAAGTAGAGCTCTTAGCGTTTTGAATATGCCTCTGTCTTTGTTTTCCTACCATATTCTTGCTAGCGTTGTGTTAAGATGGATATGAGGGTGTGGTGGCCCCTGTCGTGGTGCATCCATCCTCTGTCTCTTCAATCTATCGCATTTTTTTGTATCCCCCTCTTTTGGGTTGTCTGCTACTGTTCTCCCACCGTCTCTTTCCTAACCGTAATTGAGGTAGTCTCGTGTTGTTAAAGAGTCTCATCCTTCTCTAAACGAATCCATCCTTCAACCTTCTCTCTAATCTCTTCCATCATCCAAATAGGTACTCATGGAATCTAGTCCTAGTTCTGACTTCACATTTAAAAGTGCTAGCTACTGCTTTAAAGTCTAATCTCTCCACCTGACTAAGCTATTTGTTGAACCTCGTCATAAACTCCCCCAACTTCTCCCCTTAGGCTTACTTTAAAGAATAGAGGTCTGTGATGGTCTTTGGATGCCTTTGGTTCCTAAGGTATTACAAGAGAATTGCCCCTCCCAATTCGTTGAAGTTGGCTATTGATCGTGGCGTTAATGACCTAAACCATCTTAAGGCTAACCCACTCAAAGTTGCAAGACAAACTTTGCAAAGCAGTGCATCATCAAGGGTTTCTAGGGAAATTTTCTGGTGGTAATAGAAAATGTGCTCTTCTAGGTCTTCTTTCCCGCCAAATAGTTTTAGAGTAGTCATGGTGAACTTTTCTGGCTTTAAGACACTGTTTATGTTGTTGATGGAGGGGGTTTGGCTTATTCTCTGGGCAATGAGGGTAAGTGGATTAAGAATGTTGGTTATGGCTATGTCTTTCATCATATTTTCCACCATATGGTTTAGCTCCACCATAACCATGTCAAACATCTCTGGGTTCATATCATGGGCTTTTCTCCTACTTGGGTTGGGGTTCTGTTTAGGGATTTTTGCCACCTCTTTCCACTTCCTGAATGGGTGTAAGAAGGGTTTTCCTACGTCCAATTACAGTCTCAGCGTCCCCTTCCTCGTAGGCCTCTTCTCCATCACGCTTTTTCCCCATCATCTTCCTATGGATCTCTGTTTTCTTCCTAGCTTGTTTAGCTGCTTTTTTAAGTATATCGTAACTAGGTCAATTCTGCCTTGGTTCCCTTCTAGTTAAGATGTCCTATCACCTGTTGGTCTTTCTCTTGCACTGTTCCCCTCACTTTGAATTCACTTCATCCTTTTTTATCCTCAGTCCACGTGAAGCCTTTATGTCTTATTCCCCTTGACTTCTCATTTTATTCACTTGGTATAATGGAAATAAATTGCAGGTTAGGCTTGACATTGCAAATGTGCTAGGTCCATATTTGGCTTGGCTTTAGTAGAATCTTAAGACTTGAATTTGAGGTAGGCTGACTAATAGCTACAATATACTTTGGGTTAGGCTTGGAAGGCCAAATTGAGTCCTTCACTTCTCCAAGTAGTAATTTTGCAAACCATTCCTTCATCATCTCAATCTCTATAATCCTAACTCAAAAGTGTCAGACACGTTGTCATGAATTCAACAAAGAAAATGAGTAGAGAAGAGCAAGAGTGCAAAAATACCTGAAAGCATAGAGCCCTGCTTTTTTAGTTTCCTATCATCTAAATGTGGCTTCTTCTCAGTCTCATCACTATCAACACTGTTGCAAATTGGAAACTCAAATTTTTTCACAAGCCAACCTAAGGAAGTTGGAAAAGATAAGTCCTCCTCAGAGCTCCTAGGACTTTCTTCAAACACTTCAAATGCAACAAAGAATAAGCAGAAACAATCAAAATTTCCCTAATAACCACTAATTAGATCTAGATCACGGCTATGATTTCGTTCCCTCTTGGCGTATACAAGTTATTCCCAATCGCTTGTAGCTGCCTTGCCACTGACCACGATCACAAAACACTCCACGACTACGATTAAATATGACCAAATGAGCAGCGACGATGTCCTTAGTGTTGTTTGGGCCAAACGAACAATTCCTGTGAGCCAAAGAATTTCTAGATCCTTCTCGTCTAGCATACTTATCGCCAAATCGATTACTGCCCTCTTGGCATGACGGACTTGGCCTTCACAAGCCAAAAACTTGATGCGTTCAAAACTATTAAGTACAATAGTCACACAAGTAATAAAGCAATGAGTAAGATATCATTCCCACGAGGATTGTTTCTAATTAAATTTGTTATTCGATAGCAACAACAGAATAAATGGAAGGTTTTGTTGATTGATTAACTAAAAAAAATGTGAATACAAAAGAAGAATGACACAACACAAAGTTAAATGGAGTGAGAAATAATCAATGAGAGAAACTTGATTAAGGGATCATTATCTGCCACAAGATATAAATTTGTAAATTAACCATAGAATTGTCATCCAATTACGACATTGAAATTATTAACCGTAGATAACAACAAGCTCTGTTAACCCAATCTTTCCTTACTTTAATCTCTGTTAACCGTAGATAACAACAAGCTCTGTTAACCCAAGCTCTGATAACAACAAGCTCTGTTAACAACAAGCTCTGTTAAATAAAACAAGCTCTTTATTTAATCTCTATCCATTAAACAACCTAGAATAAGCTCTCTAAATTTAATTCAATGGAAGCATTACAATAAGAAAGATAGGTTGATCTAAGCATAACCATACAAGTTCGGATTATATAACTTAGGTTATATTTTCCAATTGTAATCTCCGATCACAATTTTGCTACTAACAATTAAAAATTCAAGATAATTACGGATCAAGATTTCTACTCTAGCAATAGACAACAACCAGATTCTATTTAGTTGGCCACCCAAATAAAATTAGCAAGTAGTCACAAGCATTGAATACGGGAAAATACAAGCAACTTCAATTAGATAATTGGATAATAATTTCTTAAACAATCAACTCACAAAAACCATATCTAGGGCTTTGAAATCACCTCAACCAAATCAGATTTAGTTACACATGTTCAAACACGTCATAAATACAATACAACATAGAGACATTCCAGAAAATGAAAAGAAATGAAACACTTAGCAAATCCCTTGAGAATCTCCTCCGTAGATGAATCTCCTTAGGATTGTAGTTTCTCCTCTTTCTAAGCCCCTCTTTCTCCTTCAAGAACTCCAAGAGATGAGAGAAATCAAGAGAGACAACCTCCAACTCGTTCTCCCCCCTTCTTCTCCTTCATTCTATAAAACCCTAAAATATGTTTATATACTCTGCTATAGTAACCTGCTACAGTGCCCCTAAATAATAACATGCTACAGTGATTTGTAAAGTTACAATTCTATACTTCTCACACCATTTTGATTATAACTTTTAGTACACTAAATGGATTCATGAACCATAAATTTATTTAGAAAATAGACTTCAAGAGCTTTCCAATGGTATGTAGCACATTATCTGGTTCATTGTAATCAATACAATTAAATCTAAGAAGTTGGTTGACTAGCAGAGGTGAAAATGAAGGGTTTTACTCCAATTTAGTGCGAGTACCTCCAAAACTCCTACAAACATTAAAACCAAAAAACAAACATAAAAATACCAAGGAATATAGCAAAGAAACATAGAGGAATTGATATGAAAATAATATCTAAATAAACACCTATCAAATTCCCCCACACTTAGACTTTGCTAGTCCTCGAGCAACTAAAATGATATGAAAACAAAACTAAATCTAAACAGAATCAAGGAAAAAAAATTTTAAACACACAAATGCTTCAACTTGTAAATAGGCCTTAAAGATTGTACTTAATTATAACCCAAAGAAAACTTTAAAATTATGCACTTGATCAAGAATTTCATCTCAAAGATTAGTTTCGCTTCACTTTAATTCCTTAAGTGTGTGTGTGTAGAGCCATTCTCACCTAATCACTTGTAACCTGGATGAGTTTATGCATAAAAATGAATCATATTTTATAGTGAAGATGTGCGCATAAATGAACTCCATAGGCCTACTTTTCAAGTCACTCTCCGCTAATGTAGACAAGCACAACACTAAGGATCAAGTAGGGCTTTATTAAGCTTGTAACGTTTGGCTTGGGTGAAGGTACAATAAAGGATAATAATTTGTATCAAATCACCCACAAACACATAAATCATTCAAGACTATGTAGAGCTCAACCCTATAACATAAATTTATTTCAATTCAATAGGTGACTCCCCCAAGCTTATTTAGAATACTCGATCTCTCTTTTATTTATTATTTTTTTAATAAAACAAAAGAGACTACACCCCAACACTTTGTTGTTTCATTCTTTTTAAGAAAACTCAAGGGTATAGATCTCTTCTTCTTCTCTTTCTCTTTTTTTTTCTTTTTTTTTAACCCTCCCCCACACTTAACAACACATTATCCTCAACGTTTAAGCACGTGGAAGATAAGTACAGTTTTTTTTTTTACAAAATGGAACTTACTTCCATTGCTCATGACACAACCCAACCTCCTTTAACTTCCAAAAATCATAACATAGCTCAAAATATAATCATGAATGATCTACATGCTCATAGGTAAAGGATAAACTGTTCGGAAAAAAAAATTCAGTTGAGGTTAAGAAATCTTTTAGTGAGTTAAAAAGGAAAAAAGCCTAAAGAGGCTCAAATGGGTAACTAGGGATCAATTTCAGTCAAGGTTGGCTATGAAAGCTCAAACGGTCCAAAGATGGCCTAAATCATTTTCCTAATGTTGCACAGTCTAGGATTTCATCTCGAGTGACCATCAAACAAGTTCTAGAATACATTGAAATCTGCAGAAACACTTAAATTGCATAAACCTTCTCTAAGTAAACAAATAACTCAATGAGAATGGCCCAATGCTCAATGTTGTGCAAGGAATCAAAGGCAAAACAAAAACCAATAAACATTTCAAGCACACAGATTTATGCATCGTTTATCATTTTCCAAGAGTTATTCTCAAATTCAATCATTGCCTTATCATTGGCCCACAAAATGCAAGAAAAGAGGTATGTGACATTGTTAGACCTGAGTCAAGATTGTATATTTCAACAATCCTTAGGACTAATAGCCTGCAGACTTAAGATTTCCAGCCGATATACCTTTATTATGAATGAACAAAACAAGAAATAAGACACTTCAAACAACAGTAAATAAACAAACTATAAATTTATTTAGGCAGAATGCGTTTCAAGGGCTAAAGAAAACCCCATATTCTGTCATTCTCAAGTTTTTCCACAATTTTTTTTTGAATTGGACCTGATAGAGACAAAAAATACATATAAAAACTCTAAATTATATAAAACTAAACTTACTCATAAAATAACAAAATCCAACAGTCAGTAAACAAAAACAAGTTAGTTAGAATGGGTCTAAAAAGTTTAGAAGTTAGCCTCCTTATTCAGCCATTATGGATTGAAGAGATCCAAAATGCGTTTCAAGAGAACTTTAACTTTTTAAGCCACCACTCTAAAAGGTAAGATTAGAAAATATTACCTGGGGTGAAAGTTAAAAGAAATAACCTGAAAAATCTCAAATAAACACAATAAAAAGAAAGCAAACAAAAGTGAAGTAAACCAGCAGATAAAGATTACAGGTGGAGCGTCAAATCTAGTTTACGTCTTTTACTGTCTTCCACAAACCAATCTATCCGAGCTGGATCAGGTGGATAGACGAATTTTTGTAGTTTGTCAATCAACTCCTTTGCAGTTGAAGCTGTAACCAGGATTTGCCTCGCCGACTATGAGATGAAGTTTTGTTCTACAGCTTGATCAAGAAAAGACAACAAACCATCAAAAAAATTATTGACATTTAACAAACCAATGGGTTTTCGGTGAATGTTTAGCTGTGCCCTGAAATATTTCCTCTAATGTACCACAACCACAGGGCAAAGCTATAAATACATTAGAGTTAAAAAGCATATGTGCAATACGCTCATGCAGGCTTGAGACCTTTAACTCTTCCCCCATTGTGTTGCCCATGATATATCGTACAGCTAATGGTTTAGGGATAATGCCGAGAACTTGGCTTCTTCCTAAGGTTGTAGCTGTTGACACGCACCCCATTAACCCAAGGCTACCCCCTCCATAAACCAAATGAATACGCCTCTTAGCTAATACCCTGCCACGATCAAGAGCTGCTGCTGTAAACTCTCCATCTTTACCAAATCGAGATCTACAAAATACGCATATATTTCGAAATCGCCGAATTGGTGTTTTCTCCATTTCTACATGTGCCCTAACCTTGTGTAAGACAATGATGCACGTTAGGTGTCTTGTTTTTCAAGGGTAAAAGAGGTTATAATATTGAGATTTGAAAATATGGAGAATGGATGAATGCACACGTAATACTCTCAGATTTAACACATGGGGATATAATTTCGGTGGGGGTTGCTCGATGCATATTTATCGCCCCAAGATTTGAAAAATTGAGATATGCTTTTGACGGGGGTTGACAAAACCTTCACACTTGTCTCCCACATGTGCTTATGTCATGGGTAGTCATATGGTTTGTCAAAAAGGAAAACTTGAAATTAAAACAAACAAAATCAACAAACAACAACAACACAAAGACAACACTAATAATCAAATCAAATAAAACAAGAAAAATAAATTTCAACAATAATAACACACATTCGAATATACAAGTAGTTGTGATTATGGCTTACATCTTCCTTTGGTTTTACATCCAATAATGACTGAAATGCCTTCTAAGAGTCAGGGATTTCTTATAAACTGGCAAACATGCATAGTCTTTTTTAGCCAGATTCCCTAGACTATAACGCTGCAGTTCATCACGAAATTGTGTCCATAAATTAAGCAATTCACGGTGAACAAGTCCACAAGAATGTGACTTAAGAGTTAGTAAAGTGTTATCCAGAGACTCATTACTCATACCATTATTAATGAACAAAAGTTTATCTTCTCTATTCCTCGACACAAAACCTAATGACCGATAACTTTGGTTGTAATTCTATCTAGCACATTTATAACATACATGTAACCTCTATGCTCTTCGCCTCTTAGCGTAGTAGCTCTTCCGTAGACCAGGCATGTATACTGTTAGATTAATATCAGGCTCACCAAACAATCTTACCTTAGCTCCGATAAGCCATCGGATATCCGTAGGCATTTTTAGGAGCATCAACATCCAAAGTCTAGTCATCCGTACTTTATAAATTTTGCACACAGCATTTTGAGGAAGTGAAGGGAATATTTACGAAGGTTTGACAGAAAGATATCGATATCCATTGAAGAGGAGAAAAAGAAAGATATTATCGATAATGTGTTTGAGTTTGTTCTTCTCCAAGATATGCATGCTTCAAACCTTCAGGCAATGGCTTCAATTCTCATTTGGGTGTTTCCTCAAGCTGTTGCACAAATAAGCGTAAAGCACGGAATAAATAAATTAAACAAAATAAAATAAAATAAAGACACATAAAAGAAACAAAAACACAATAGCAAACAAAAGTCAAAAGCAAACAACAAAGCAAATGAGACAGATAGCAAAGAGAGATAAAATCTGATCAATTATGATAGATAAAGCCCACGAGAGGAATCTCCTCGAGATACAAAAATTGATCATTACTACCTTCTTTTCTTCTTCTTTTTTATTATTATTATTATTTTATTTTTCAAAAACATTGGGTTGCCTCCCAATAAGCGCTTGGTTTAACGTCCTTAGCCTGATGTTACCTGCCTTCACCCATCAAGATAGGTTGGCTCATAGAGAGGTACCTCCTCGATGTCCTGTATCACTGAATTTTCATAATAAGGCTTCAACCTGTGTCCATTCACCTTGAATACTGTGCCAGTTTTTAAGCTTTTGATTTCCACTGTACCATGAGAAAAGACATCAGTAATAATAAAGGGTCTAACCCATCGAGAATGTAATTTACCTGGAAATAACTTGAGACGAGAATGAAATAAAAGGTTTTCTATCCTACTTCAAAATTCTTCCGGGAGATCATCTTATCATGAAATGCCTTAGTTCTCTCCTTGTAAATTTTTGAGTTCTCATAGGCATCATTTCTAAGTTCTTCCAATTCTTGCAATTGAAGCTCCCTTTTGTTCACCAGTAGCATCCGTCTCCATGTTACACAGCTTTACTACCCACCATGCTTTGTGTTCCAGCTCTACTGGAAGGTGGCATGGCTTACCATAGACTAACCTATATGGAGACATACCAATAGGTGTCTTGTAATCAGTCTGGTATGCCCAAAGTGCATCATATAATCGTAGGCTCCAATCTTTTCTGTTCAGATTCACTGTCTTCTCGAGGATGGACTTGACTTCTCGATTTGAAACTTCAACTTGACCACTAGTTTGTGGATGATATGCAGTAGACACCCTGTGAGTGATGTTGTATTTCTTGAGCAAGGCTTCAAATGATCTGTTGTAGAAGTGTGTTCCTCTATCGCTAATTATGGCTCTTTGTGTTCCAAATCTTGCAAAAATGTTAGATTTCATAAAATCGACAACAACTTTAGAATCATTAGTTCTCGTACCTTTTGCTTCCACCCATTTAGAAACATAATCCACAGCAAGTATAATGTAAACATTATCAAAAGATGAAGGAAAAGGACCCATGAAATCAATACCCTACATATCAAAAATTTCAACAGTAAGTATAAAGGTTTATGGCATTTGATTTTTAGCACTTAAATCACCTATCCTTTGACAACGATCACAAGATTTGCAAAAGAGATATGCATCTTTGAACAATGATGGCCAGTAGAATCCATAATCAAGAACTTTGAGGGCTGTTCTTTTTGGTCCAAAATGATTTCCACATGCATAAGAATGACAAAAGGTGAAAATTGAATTAAATTCAGATTCAGAAATGCACCTTCTTATCACTTGGTCAAAACAATGCTTCCATAAGTATGAATCATCCCATAGGTAATGCTTGGCAATGTTTTTGATCTTGTCTCTTTGAGCTCGAGTCAAGTCATGTGGTAGCTTCTTGGTAACTAAGTAGTTGACAATATCTGCATACCAAGGGCTGCTACATGCAGAGACAGTAATTGTTCATCTGAAAAACTTTCTTGCAATGGTAGTGCATCCTTATCATGGACAAGGCGACTAAGATGGTCTACAACTAAGTTTTCACTTCCCCTGCTATCTTTGATCTCCAAGTCAAATTCTTGTAAGAGGAGTATCCACCTGATAAGCCTTGGTTTAGCATCTTTCTTTGTAAGCGAGTACCTCAAGGCTGCATGATCAGAATAAACGATTACTTTAGATCAAATAAGAACAAAACTTTTCTAAAGCAAAAATAACCGCTAGCAACTCTTTCTCAGTGGTAGAATAATTAAGCTGAGCAATATTTAAAGTTCGAGATGTATAGTAAATGGCATGTGGAATTTTGCCAATTCGTTGACCCAAGACGGCATCCACAGCATAGTCACTTGCATCACACATAATCTCGAATAGATAATCCCAATTTGGAGATTAGATCACTGGAGTCGAAGTCAAGAGTTCCTTCAGTTTCTCAAATGCCTTATTGCATTTCTCATCAAATTCAAAGGTCATATCATTTTATAGCAATCTACATAGGGGCGGTGCTATCTTCGAAAAATCTTTTATGAACTTGCGATAGAAACCTGCATGACCAAGAAAAGAACAAATATCCCGCACACTTGTGGAAGGTGGTAAGGAACATGTAAGGTCTATCTTAGATTTATCAACTTCTATACCCTTAGTAGAAATAACATGTCCCAAAACTATACCTTGATCTACCATAAAATGACATTTTTCCCAATTCAGAACAAGGTTAGTTTCTATACATCTTTGAATTATAAGTGTAAGGTTGTCAAGGCATTTATCAAAAGAATCACCAAAAACACTAAAGTCATCCATAAATATCTCAATGATGTTCTCGACATAATCAGAGAAAATACTTACCATACACCTTTGGAAAGTGGTAGAGGCATTGCAAATATCGAATGGCATGCGTCGATAGGCAAATGTACCAAATGGGCATGTGAATGTAGTTTTCTCTTGCTCCTCAGGGGCAATGACAATCTGATTATATCCTGAGTAGCCATCAAGAAAACAGTAGTGAGAATGACCTACTAACCTCTCAAGCATTTGATCAATGAATGGCAAGGGAAAGTGATCCTTGCAAGTTACTGAATTGAGCATCCGATAATCAATACAAACTCGCCACCCGGTTTGGATACGAGTGGGAACTAGCTCATTATTATCATTCTTAACCACTGTAACACCAGATTTCTTGGGAATAACTTAGACTGGGGTCACCCACTTGCTTTCTGAAATTGGATAAATTATACCCACATTTAACATTTTGAGGATCTCTTTCTTAAAAACTTCCATTATGGGAGGATTCAACCTTCGCTGTGCTTCTCTAGAGGGCTTGGATCCTTCTTCTAACAAGATATAGTGTATGCATATGGTTGGGTGATGCGTTCGAAACTAGCAAGTATACTAGTCGCACAAGTAATAAAGTGATAAGTAAGATATCGTTCCCACGAGGATTGATTCTAATTGAATTTGTTATTCGAAAGCGAAAACAGAATAAATGGGGGGTTTTGTTGATTGATTAACTAAACTCAATACGAAAGCAAATGAAGAATAATACAATGTAAAGTTAAATCAATTGAGAATTACACAATGAAAGAAATCTGGTTAAGGGATCATTCTCTGCCACAAGATATGGATTTGCGAATTAATCATAGAATTGTCATCCAATTACACCATTGAAATTGTCAACCGTAGATAACAACAAGCTCTGTTATCCCAATCTTTCCTTACTTTGTTGTTAAATAAAACAGGCTCTTTATTAAATCTCTATCCATTAAACAACCTAGAACAAGCTCTCTAAATTTAATTCAATGGATGCATTACGATAAGAAAGATAGGTTGATCTAAGCAATAAACACACAAGCTCGGATTATTTAACTTAGGTTGTATTCTCCAATTGCAATCTCTGATCACAATTTTGCTACTAAGATTAGAAATTCAAGACAATTACGGATCAAGATTTCTAGTCTAGCAATAGACAACAACCAGATTATATTCAGTTGGCTATTCGAAATACAATCTAGCAAGCAATCATAAGCATTAGATATAGGAAAATACAAGCAAATTCAATTAGAGAATTGGATAACAACTTCTTGCACAATCAACTCACAAAAAACCATATCAGGGGCTTTGAAATCACCCTCAACCAATTCAGATTCAGTTACACATGTTTAAGAACGTGGTAAATACAATACAACATGGAGACATTCCAGAAAATGAAAGGGAAGGGAAAAACTTAGCAAATTTGATGTAATTCTCTTTGGATTGTAGCTCTTCCTCTTTCCAAGCTTCCTTTCTCCTTCAAGAACTCCAAGAGATGAAAGAATTCCAGAGCTGAAGCCTCCACCACGTTCTTCCCTCTTCAAGTTATGAAAATAAAACCCTAAAATGTGTTTAAATACTCTGCTACAGTAACCTGCTACAGTGTCCTGTATTATACATGCTACAGTGATTTGTGGAATTACATTTCTATACTTCTCACACTGTTTTGATTACAACTTTTGGTACACTGAATGGATTATAAACCGTAAATTTCTCCAGAAAATAGACTTCGAGAGCTTTCCAACGGTATATAACATGTCATCGGGTTCATTGTATATCAATACAATTAAATCCGAGAAGATCACTGACTAGCAGAGGTGAAAATGAAGGGTTTTACTCCAGTTTTGTGCAAGTTGCTCCAAAACTCCTACAAACATCAAAACCACACAAAAAACATAAAAATACCAAGGAATATAGCAAAGAAACATGGACGAATTGATATGAAAATGATATATAAATAGACACTTATCAAATTCCCCCACACTTAGACTTTGCTAGTCCTCGAGCAACTACAACGATATGAAAACAAAACTAAATCTAAACAGAATCAAAGAAAAAATTAAAAAACACATGTTTTAACTTGCAAATAGGCCTTAAAGATTGTACTTAATTATAACCCAAGGAAAACTTCAAAATAATGCACTTGATCAAGAATCTCACTACAAATATTAGTTTCGCTCTACTTCAATTCCTCCAATATGTGTGTGTAGAGCCATTCTCACCTAATTATTTGTAACCCGGATGAATTTATGCATAAAAATGAATCATATTTAATAGTGAAAATGTGCGTATAAATGAACTCCGTAGGCTTGCTTTTCAAGTCACTCTCCACTAATGTAGACATGCACAACACCAAGGATCAAGTAGGACTTTATTAAGCTTGTAACGTTTGGCTTGGGTGAAGGTATGATAAAGGATAATAATTTGGCTCAAATCACCCACAAAAACATAAATCATTCAAGACTATGTAGAGCTCAAACCTATAACACAACTTCATTTCAATTCACCAGGTTACTCCCCCAAACTTATTTAGAACACTTAATCTTTTTTTTTTTTTTTGCAGAAAATAAAAGAAAACTACACCCCTACACTTTGTTGTTTCATTCTTTTTAAGAACACTTAAGGGTATAGATCTCTTATTCTTCTTCTTTTGTTCTCTTTTTTTTTTCTTTTTTTTTATTATACTTCCCCTCCCCCACACTTAAACAACACATTGTCCTCAATGTGCAAGTACGTGGACGATAAGTACAGATTGACTTTTTTTCTTTTTTCTTTTTTTCTTTTTTTTACAAACACAATAGAACTCACTCGCATTGTTCATGACACATTCCAACCTCCTCTAACTTCCCAAAACCAGAACATAACTCAGAATTTGATTGTGAATGATCTACATGCTCATAGGTAAGGGATAAACTGTTTGGAACAAATTCATTTGAGGTTAGAAAATCTTTTAGTGAGTTAACAAAGAAAAAGGCCTACAGAGGCTCAAAGGGGTAACTAGGGATCAATTTCAGTCAAGGTTGGCTATTAAGGCTCAAACGGTCCAAAGATGGCCTAAATCATTTCCCCAATGTTGCACAGTTTAGGATTTCGCCTCGAGTGACCATCAAACAAGTTCTAGAATTCATCGAAATCTGAAGAAACACTTAAATTACATAAACTTTCTCTAAGTGAACAAATAACTCAGTGAAAAAAGCTCAGTGCTCAATGTTGCGCAAGGAATCAAAAGCAAAGCGAAAACCAATAAACATTTCAAGCACACAGATACATGAATCATTTATCATTTTCCAAGAGTTATTCTTAATTCAATCATTATCTTATCATCGACCCACAAAATGCAAGAAAAGAAGTACGTGGCGTTGTTACACCTGAGTCAAGATTGTATATTTCAACAATCCTTAGGACCAGTAGCCCGCAGACTTAAGGTTTCCAGCCTATATACATTTATTATGAAGAACAAAACAAGAAACAAGACACTTCAAACAACATAAAATAAACAAACTACAGATTTATTTAGAGAGAATGCGTTTCAAAAGTTAAGGAAACCCCATATTCTGCCATTCTCAGGTTTTTCCACAATGTTTTTTTTTTTTTTCGAATCAAAACTGATAAAGACAAAAACACACAACAACTCTAAATTACACAAAACTAAACTTACCCATAAAATAACAAAGTCCAACAAGCCAGCAAACAAAAACAAGTCAGTTAGAATGGGTCTAAAAAGTTTAGAAGTTAGCCTCCTTATTCAGCCATTATGGATTGAAGAGATCCAGAATGCATTTCAAGAGGAATTAAACTTTTTAAGCCACAACTCTAAAAGCCATGATTAGAAAATATTACCTGGGACGAAAGAAATAACCTGAAAAAAAACTCAAAAGAAATGACATGAAAAATCTCAAATAAACACACTAAAAAGAAAGTAACAAAAACGAAGCAAACCAATAGATAGAGATTACAGATGGAGCGTTAAATCCAGTCTACGCCTTTTATTGCCTTCTCCAAACCAATCTATCCGAGCTGTTGTTGGATCAAGCGAATAGACGAATTCTTGTAGTTTATCAATTAACTCCCCTACAGTTGAAGCTTTAACCAGGATTTGCCTCGCCGACGGTGAGATGAAGTTTTTTTCTACAGCTTGATCAAGAAAGGACAACAAACCATCAAAAAAAATTATTGACATTTAACAAACCAATGGGTTTCCGATGGATGTTTAGCTGTGCCCAAGAGGTGATTTGAAATATCTCCTCTAATGTACCAAACCACCGGGCAAAGCTATAAATGCATCAGATTTAATGACCATATGTGCAATACGCTCATGCATGCTAGAGACCTGTAACTCTTCCCCGATTGTGTTGCCTACGATATCTCGTATAGCTAATGGTTTAGGGATAATGACGAGAACTTTGCTCCCTCCTAGGGATGCAGCTGTTGACACACACCCTATTAACCCAAGACTACCCCCTCCATAAATCAAATGAATACCCCTCGCAGCTAATGTCCTACCAAGATCAAGAGCTGCTGTTGTAAACTCTCCATCTTGACCAAATTGCGATCCACAAAATATGCATATATTTTGGAATCGCCGAATTGGTGTTTTCTCCATTTCTACAAGTGCTCTAACCTTGTGTAAGACAATGATGCATGGTAGGTAATATGCTTTTCAAGTGTAAGACAGGTTATAATAATGACATTTGAAAATATGGAGAATGGATATATACACACACGTAAAACTCTCAAATTTGACACATGGGGACATAATTTCGGTGGAGGTTGCTCGATGCAGATTTATCGCCCCAAGATTTGAAAAAATTAGATGTGCTTTCGGCGAGGTTTGACAAAACCTACACACTTGTCTCCCACGTGAAACATGAAAAATGGAGATATATTTTCGGTGGGGTTTGACAAAACCGCCACACTTGTCTCCCACGTGAAGCATGAAAAGTAAAGATATACTTTCGGCGGAGGTTGACAAAACCTCCACACTTGTCTCCCACATGTGCTTATGTCATGGGGTAGGCATATGGTTTGTCAAAAAGAAAACTTGAAATTAAAACAAACAAAATCAACAAACAACAACAACACAAAAACAACATTGATAATTAGATCAAACAAAACAAGAAAGAAATAAAATTCGACAACAACAACACACATTCAAATATACAAGTAGTTGTGATTGTGGCTCACATCTTCCTCTGGTTTTACGTCCAATAACGGCTGAAAGCCTTCTATGAGTCGAGGATTTGCTTCCCATCCAGTTTTCTTATAAACTGGCAAACAGGGTCGTTTTTAGTCAGATTCCCTAGACTATAACACTGCAATTCATCACGAAAATGTGTCCATAGATTAAGCAATTCACGCTGAACAAGTCCACAAGAATGTGACTCAAGAGTTAATAAAACATTATCCAGCGACTCATTACTCAGACCATTCTTAATAAACGAGAGTTTATCTTCTCTATTCTTGGACACAAAACCTAATGAACGACAAGTCTGGTTACAATTCCATCTAGCACATTTATAACATACTTGTAACCTTTTCGCTCTTCGCCTCTTGGCGTAGTAGCTCTTTCCTAGACCAGGCATGTATTTGTGAGATTAATGTCCGGCTCACCGGACAATCTCACCTTGGCTTCGATAAGCCATCGGATATCAGCAGGCACATTTAGGAGCATCAATGCCCAAAGTCTAGTCATCCGTACTTATAAATTTTAAACACAGCATTTTGAGGAAGTGAAGAGAAATATTTACGAAGGTTTGATAGAAAGATATCAGCATCCATTGAAGAGAAGAAAAGGAGAGATATTACCGATAATGCGATTGAGTTTGTTCTTCTCCAAGATATGCACGTTTCAAACCTTTGGCGAATGACTTCAACTTCCGTTTGGATGTTTCCACAAGCTGCTGCACAAATGAGCTCAAAGCACAGAGTAATCAAATTAAACAAAAAAAAGGAAAAGAAAAGAGCAAAAACGAAACTAAAGACACATAAAAGAGATAACAACACAATAGCAAACACAAGTCAAAAACAAGTAAAAAATATAAAAACAAATGAGACAGATGGCAAAGAGAGATAAAACCTGATCAATTTGATGGCCTACGAAAGGAATCTCCTTGAGACACAAAAATCGATCATTATTACCTTATTTTATTTTTCTTTTCTTTTTTTATTTATTTTTTTAAAAACATTGGGTTGCCTCCAAATAAGCGCTTGGTTTAACGCCCTCAGCCCGACGTTGGTTCCATCATGGCAGGGTCCAATCTTCGCTGTGCTTCTCTAGTGGGCTTGGATCCTTTTTCCAACAAGAATTGTTGCATGCATATGGCTGGGCCTTGGATGTTAGCAATCGTCCACCCAATAGTTATTTTGTGATCTTTAAGTACTTGGACGAGTTTCTCTTCTTGTAGTGGTGCAAGGCCCATTTCTATTATAACTGGCAAAAAGTCATTCTCACCCAAAAACACATGCCTCAAATAATCTGGAAGTAGCTTAAGCTCTAAGGTATTGGCTTTCATCACAGAAGGAAGAAGTTTCTTATTAGATAAAGGCAATTCAATGTACGAAACATCATACCTGTTTGTGATTATAGCTATAGTCGCATCTAAGCATGCCATAGCTTCCTCCATTTCTTTGGACACTTGTATCAACCTTCTTGGTTCTTTGGAATTTTCTGTCCCTATGTGCTCACTAATAGCCATTTCCAATCCATCCTTGAGAGTTAACTCAAAACATTGTTG
>SNVD02009011.1:0-36706 GCA_013180625.2 Boswellia sacra | reverse complement strand
CGACGAAGAGGTCGCCTCTCGTGTTGTTATTAGGGAAATTTTGAACACACCCCCTGTTCAGTCCAAGAATTCCAAAATTGCATTCCTTTTCTTGACTCCTGGTCCATTGCCTTTCGAGAAGCTATGGGATAAGTTTTTTCATGTAAGCATTTCTTGCTTGTTCCTTTGTTCCATAATTTTCAACTGAATATGCTTTTTGCTTCTTAGATTTATTTTGTTTTTGTCCTGCATCAATTTTCTTATTGCTGATGAGGAAGAAGTTGCTTTTTATTTCAAGTTGATGACAAACAAGTGTTTTTGTTTTATTTTTATCATAGTAGTACATGTTTAGAGAGATAAAGTTCTGCCATCAAATTGCTAAGTCAATTCTTAAAAAATGTTAGGACATTGTTAAACTAGTGCAGGGATTTTGATTTGAAGCAGAAGCTTTCATGTGGATGTATGACTGTTATGTCCAAAGATTATGTAATACTAAGGTTGTACTGATGCTTCAGTGGTTTGACCTTATAGAAAAAGGGTTTGGTTGTGTCTAGCAATAATTGTCAAGAAATGGTGATAGATAGGTGCATGAATATGGTAGATATGCTGGAAAAGAGTGTAATCTCCATGCAAAATTTGCAAATTTCACAATAGATGAAATCAGTGATATATGTGCCGACTTTCAATGTGAAGTATAAGCTATTTTTAGAAAGGATAAAAACAAGTAATTTTTTTTTTCTTTTTGGTTCGCTGGAGGATCCAAAGCCATTTTAGACTTGGTTTTATAAGCATTACTTCTAAAAGGTAAGTCTGGGTTGGGGTTGTCTGCTCACATCGACATTTTATTACACATAATTGCTACTCTCTTTCTTTCATTCTCTCTGTAATAGAAAATTATATGAGGAATGATGAACATGTGCCATAAGACTGATAGATGCATGCATGTGGGCTAATGTGAAGATGGTATGCAATATCGTTTACCATTACTGCATTCGCTATTCTGTTTGGTAGTCAATGTCAATCATAATCTAAAAGTCAAAAAAGGAAAGTGGATTGTTTATTTTTAAATTCCTGATATTGGAGTGAAAGTTCTTGATTAATTTTAGTCAGCTATTCTTTCCATTTTCCATTGGCTGGCATGAACATATTATCTACTTGTTTCCGTGACCATTTTTTATGATGCTCATCAGATATTATCATATTAATATAAAGAATTTTGTGTTTGCCTCAAAAAACGTTTTAGTAATGTTGTTGCCCAAATTAGTTCCAATAATTTTATTTCTTCTTCAATGTTTGAATACTTTAGATATGCTATTGCTAGAATGAATTTATAGCAAATTAGAAATACTATAATTCTTTCATTTGATATGGAGTGGCTCAGAGTTGAATAATATTGAAGGAATGGTTAAAGAAATATTGAAACCCTTTTCCCCTTCTCTCGTAGCTTCCTTGATTCCTTGACTTAGCGTCACCGAGGGGTGGCATGACAAAATTTATTCTCTATGGAAGTTTGGGATTTTAGTGGCATGAAGTTTGGCACTTTAGACAGAAGAGCTACCTCTGTTGGTATGGTGTTTGACATTGTTGATGCTGTTCTAAGGAACATCTTCGGTTAGCTGTGCAAGCTAGACGTTTGTGAATAATAATTACAGAGTATTCAAACATGAGTCAGAAAGCTATTACTGCTGTACTTCTTCTTACAGAATCAGCTTTTTCATTGTGTTTATGGCATAGGCCATTGCTATAAATGTGTAACCTGTAATTATTTAATTTAGATTTTTCCTTCTCTCTAAGCTCATTGATTTAAACGCTACAAGCCCTTTTCATGCTTGGGTCTACCTCAAATTGAACCTTTAAATGAATCATCTTTTTTTTTCTTTTTTTTTTTTTGGTTTTTGGTAGGGTCATGAGGGTAGATTCTCAGTATACGTCCATGCATCAAAGGATAAACCAGTGCATCTGAGCCGTTTCTTCATCAATCGGGAAATACGCAGTGACCAGGTTTTTGAATTCAATTTCTAAGAATCATCTTAGATTATATGTTTTTAGTTTATACCTCCTTTCTTTTTCTTTTTCATTCTTAATTTATTATTCCAATAATATATATATATTTTCACATTATTATCTTTCTGCACTTCTGTTGCATTTCTTGCTTTTGTTAGAACTTGTGTGCAAATTTGAGTTTATTACTGAGATCTCAATATTAGGTTACCATGAACTCAAAGTCTGAAAATTCCCAAATCTTGCTCACTTTATTGGTGTCCTAACAGCTTTTTGCTTATCATTTCTGACGTTGCTGAATTTTACTTATCATAACTATTCCATCAGAATTTCTGTCAGCACTATAAAAGAATGTTGTCATTTAGTAACTGTTATAACTAACTTCTCCATTTATTTCCCTGTTTTTGAAGCTGAAGTAACTTCTTTCAAAATGCTAGATTATTTAAATAGTGGTTCTTAGAAAATTTGATCCACTTCTGAAGCTATTTTGAGAAGTATGTCAGCTGTCATTTTGCAAGAGTGATTATAAAATATTGGATAAACCCTTTATTGAATTTTTAAAATAACTTTATTGCTTTAACAATAAAGACATCTGTCTTTTTTTTCAAATATACCGATGTTTGTGTATGTGCATGTAGACATATATACATATGGAAGCAACAGAAGTATTTGTATTGCATATTTGCATTTTGGTTGTTTGCAACAACCACAACCACAACACTTCAAAAGTAAAATTTATCAAAGGCATACATGTCGCTTTGAAATTCATTTTCAGAAGCACAGATTACCACATGTTGCATTTTTTGATAGCCGAATAGTCCTTAAGTCCAGCTAAAAGTGTTTATTTTAGAATCAAAACACTACCAAATTGGCCCTTAGTTAAGCTTAAGAAAAAATGTCAGAATGATGCTTAATTATTCCTTGTTTGGATTTTTCTTATAATATTTTCTTTTTCCGTTTCCACATCTTATATAAAGTCTCTTGTTGTCTATATGGTATTATTAATTTAACTTTGTCTGTCAATCATGACATATGGATGTGATGAGGTCAATGTTTATTTCCGCCAGTAAAGTGTATGGTAGTATCTTTATCATAAGAAGAATCACATTGCTGTTGTAAAACTAATGTTGGTGAATCTTTATCTACTCTCTTTTTAGTTAAATATATCCACTCAACAGTTGGATTAAAACTATTATTTTTATGAGATATCTTGGCTCTGTAGAGAAATTAATATTCATGTATAAATGCTTTTGTTATTAAATTGCAGTTGATTATATTATCATTATTTTAGAAGTAGCAATGTATGAGCAGCTAAATTAAATTTTCTTGGTTAATTTATATTTTTAGGTTGTTTGGGGAAGAATTTCAATGGTTGATGCAGAGAAACGACTATTGGCAAACGCTCTCCAAGATCCTGACAATCAGCATTTTGTGTTACTTTCGGATAGGTGATTCTATTATCGAGTTCTTTGAGTGCTTTCTCTTTCCCTGAACTGTAATGACTTCTTATATTGCGAATTGCTGAATCACTTTTTGGTATTGCAGTTGTGTACCATTGCATGATTTTGACTATGTCTACAACTATCTGATGTACTCAAATATGAGCTTCATCGACTGGTAGGGTGATCTTACTTAACATAATTCAATCTATATTTAACAATCCGTATTTTATTTTTTTTCTTGGATGGTGAAACATTCAACTTTATTGTTGGTTGTGAACTTGTTTTCCTTATAGATTCCCACTTCAATTTTTTTTTTCTTTTTTTTTTTTCAGCTTTGAGGATCCTGGTCCGCATGGAAATGGCAGGTATTCTGAGCACATGTTGCCTGAAGTCGAGATAAAGGACTTTAGAAAGGGTGCACAGGTATATTTTCATGTATATGATGTACAACATCTGTTTCCCTTCTGTTTCTTTAACTATTTGTCACAAGGTAAATAACTGTGATGGAGAGTATGGCTACTTACTTTAGCAGGATCCTTCTCCTTATACATGGGGACATGGGGGACTGTTGAAATAAATAGTGCTGCTTATTACTTCAGATTTTGTTATTTGTCATATGACATGTATTATAAATTTAGCTTTTTGGTGACATCCGGTTGTTTGAGTTCAAACCATCCTAAGGTCTTAGATTGTTAATATCTGACGTTTTTATCAGTTGTTCTACAAAGATGGTGCTTTATTGCATCTTGCTTTAAGATATATACTTCCATTTATACTTATTGCAATTTTGATACTTCCATACACCTTCAAACCCACAAATGGTTTCGATAGAACACGAAAGGATTTTCAGTTTAGAAATATCAACTTATAGCATTTGTTTTATAAATTTATTCTGGTCTCTACTTATGGCAAGTTTCACCTGTGAATTTTCTGCAGTGGTTTACAATGAAGCGGCAGCATGCTTTGATAGTTATGGCTGACAGTCTTTACTACTCAAAATTCCGAGATTACTGCAAGGTGAAATTAATGATAAATGTGGTTGCATTATAGAATCCTCTATCTTTCCTGTATTTAAAGGTTTTGAATGTTATTAGAGTTTTTGTTCCTATCTCTTTAGATATTTTCCTGTGTTTTTTTTGTCTAATATTTGTAATTTTTAATATTTGTTGTAATTCATGGTTCAAGATTTGCTGCCATTTCAGATTTTGCCTCTAACTTGAACTTGCTAACAAATATCCTTTCAAAATTTTTTCAAGTCATATTTGTGGTGGTTCAAAGTTCTTTGAACATATGCGATATGTGATCAACTTAGTTTCTTGTGAGAATCCTATGCAATTAATGTTAAAAGGTGTTGGCTCTAATTTTATGTTTTATTTTCTTGGTTTTCTTCATTGATCCATTCTGTACCTGTATGCAATTGTAAATGCAAGAAAATTTTGGTGTAGTTAAAAACATTAATTCATTAATTGGTTTCTTTTTTCTTTATTTTCCATTTTCTTCTTGATTTTGAACGTCTTTGAGACCATATGACCGCTATATGTCTGTGGAATCTTTGAAAATATATAATTTTTGAATGGGTTTGAGACCACAACTTTGTTGATATGGATGCTCTTAATAATGGCAGCATGGTGTGGATGGGAAAAATTGCATTGCGGATGAACATTACTTACCAACCTTTTTCCATGTAAGAATCTTCCATGAAGCTTATACCTTTTAACTGTGAAATTTCTAGTTTGTTATATTAATTTTCCTCTTATACTTATTTACAGATGATTGATCCTGGTGGGATTGCAAACCGGTCAGTTACACATGTTGATTGGTCTGAAAGGAAGTGGCATCCGAAATCATACAGGTCTCAGGATGTTTCTTATGAGCTTCTGAAGAATATTACGGTATGCTTGTGCTATCTCAGATATTTTGTTTGAGAATCTATTATTGCAATGAATTATGTATTCACTGTATATGGTAATTAGCGCTTTTGGGTTCATTGAACAACACTCTTAGCTCACCTCTATTCAGACCTTGTAGTTGATCTTGCCACTATCAATCTCTATAGCATGGCCATGAGACTTCAGAATGAAAAGTTTTATCAGCGTATTCTTTCAAAAGCTTACATAATATAATAACTTGTTTATTTCGCCCCCAAATTGAAAAATAGCTGTTTCTTCCTTCTCATGTGGATTAGTGGTGACCCGGAGGTCAATCTTCTAGTCATTTATATGCTTGTATGTAGCTTTTATAAAGTTTCATGGATTTTTGTTTTGCCATATTGATGGTGTAATTTTTACCTGCAGTCGGTTGATCAAAGCGAGCATGTAACAAGTGATGACCAGGTATACACTTTTGTATGACACTTTCTGGTTTGATATTCTATCATATGTATGGTTAGGTTGTATCTAAAGGTAATTTTGTATTCTTTTGCTCTTGCAGAAGTCAGTGCTGTTACGGCCTTGCCTATGGAATGGAATCAGACGGCCATGTTACTTATTTGCGAGGAAATTCTCTCCTGCTACCCTTGATAACTTGTTAAACCTTTTCAGCAATTATACAACACTATGAGTGAAATATTTTTGACTCTTAAATTCTTTGGTTGGATCAACGGTCGCTTTCGACCCGTTCTCTCCGACCTGGTTTCCCCTTGCAAAGTTGTAAAGTAGCTACATTGTTGAGGCTGGAATGTTCCCTTTACCATATTCTTAAAGTGCAAGGGGTAACATGGAGAGCCATTAGATTGACTTGAATTCCAGAGTGGAGGCTTAACTAGCTAGTGTTGCTTCCCTGGGGCTGGGTAATTTGTTGTCCATTTTTTTTTTACCTCTCTTTTTCTTCCTTTTACCTCCATTTGGGCTGTTAATGTTGTATTTCCAGGGCAAAAAATTTTTGGGGGATTTGTTTTAGTTGTAATTTATGTTGAATTTTGTAAAACTTAAGATATGAAGTTGCAAACAAGATAAAAATTCTCCCTTTTTAAGAAAATATCAGGCTTGAAATTCGAAATTTTTGTGTTAAAATCTCATTATTTGTTTTTGGGAGATTATAGAAAATGACGATTTTGTCATAATTATTGGTTCGGCTTTCATATCTCGGATTGTTTTGTTGACAAGTTGAAGTTGTTTCCCACATTGATGATTTAAATGTAATTAAGAAAATTATTTAAGAGTAATTAGTTTATTTATTTATCAAGAACATATGGAGAAACTAGAAACAATGAACTTACAGCATTTCTGAAGAATTCTATCATCTGTTGTGTGAATCTTCATGAACCATACATAAATTTATTTATAATTTAAAAAAAAAAAAAGAAAGAAGGACAAAGGGGATAAGTGGGTTATAATTTCCTTTAAAGCAAAAAGAAAATCAATCCAAATTTAATAGTGAAAGACATGGCATAAAAAATAGTATATTATTTCACTACAAAATTGTTGAAAAGAGAAAATAATAATTGTTACCATTCGTGAGGAATTTTTTTTTTAAATTTTTTTGTTCTTTGAGTAACAATAAATTTTAAATTTTTTTATTAGGTATATCAGAATAAAAATTAACAATTAAGAAAATTTAAATAACGCGAGTAATTTGACAAAGTAGAATATTAGGAGTAAATAAAAGATAAACTCACATGAGATCAAATAAAATTTGAATGATTAAAGAGTAATGCTCCACTTATTAACACTTGTACATAATGTGATGTCGTCTTACTTATTTATTTAACAAGTAATGATACTCTTTGTTATCTAAGAGTTGACATATTATTAGCCTTTATTTAGTGAATTGATTTTGTATATTTATTAAATATGGAACCGTACATAGTTGAAAGTTTGAAAAAATTGAGAAAAAACTTTTTGTATGTTAGTTGTTTGAAGAGTTAGGATCCTCTCCTTATTTAATTTTCTTTTAAGTTTTTAAAGATACGACGACATATTAATTTTAATATTTATTGATGGTTAAGATTTGTTTTTATTCTTTCTTATCATTTATAAAGTTTTTTAACAACCAACCATATTCTTGTAAAAAGTTAAGGTGAAGACTTTTTAAGGACGGTAACAAAAATAATTGATTAAAATAAATAGAGGCAACAAGTCCCTATATACAGCCCCTTCACTTTCCATTTTTACTGCTCTCCTCCTCTTGTTGTTTTCTCTTCACTCCAAATTACCTCATGGCCCACTACACTTGAGGCCGTTTGTTTTTTCAATAATACGACACTTACAAAGTTTTTATATAAAGTTTGTTTTAAAAGTTGATATCATATTAAGTGAATGAAATGATGAATATAAAAAGTCAATATAATAACTACTTATGAGTCATATGTCATTGAATGAATTATGTCACATTAATTTTACAATTTATACTACTCTATTCCTCATATTGTTTTCTCTTCACTCCAAATTACTTCATGGTCTACTACACTTAGGATCGTTAGTTTTTTCAATAATACTACATTTACAAAGTCTTTATACAAAGTTTGTTTTAAAAGTTGATGTGGAATTAAGTGAACGAAATGATGAATATAAAAAGTTAATGTAATAAATGCTTATGAGATATGTCATTGAATGAATGGTGTTATATCAACTTTATATACAGATTTTATAATTATATTATTACTCTTGTTTTTTTAAGTTAACATTATTTATCACTTATTATTACTTAATTTTATTAACTTAATAATATGTTTGTTTTTAATTTTTAAATAAGTAATAAGTGAATTAATTAACTTTGACGTGACATGTTTATCCTTAGCATTAATATTTAATATAGTGTGTACCTTAAAAATTAAATACTTAATAAAATTAAATTAAGATATCAATAGCAATAATAATAAATAATTAATAATAAAATTACCTATTATAAAAATACAAATATTCTTTAATATAGTAAATATTTTATGATAAATTAAATAGATATTTTTATAAATAAAAATATTTTATTTATTTATTTTTCATGAAATTTAAAAATTAAAAAACTCAAAAAATTTTCAAGAACTGGAACCATTGCCAATCATCGCCAACCACTGTCGAATACCGTCAGAGTCGCGTGTCCGATGACATTGCCCATGTTACCGTGTTCGTCGTCAACCGCCCGTCCAAGATTCGTTAACTTCATTGACAAATAAGTTGGAGATCAAGGGGAATCGAATGATTGAAATTTTAACACTGAAACCTTAAGCGTCCGATCCTGTTTATAATTTATTGATTAATAAATGTAAAATTTACATAACTCATGATTTTAATAAAATTATAATGCCTTGATTTCATTAATTATTAATTATTAATTAATTTATTATTATTGTATATAAATTATAATAAATAATTATTAATAATATGATGATAGATTTATTTTATTTTATTTTAATAATATTTTTTATTTATTATATTACTATATACATTATTTTCAATTTAAAAATAACTTATATTAAATATAAATTATTTAATAATATTATTAATATGATAATAATTTTACTCATTTTGATTTCATATTTATTTAATTATATTTTAGTTATTTATTTACCATTAGTTATAAAGATTATTTGCTTTTAAATGTAAATATTTAATATAATTATTAATAATATAATAATAGAATTATTTATTATATATTAATAATATATTAATTATTTATTATCGTTATATTAATAATATAATTAATTTGAAAGAAGAGGGGAAAAAAAAGAGTCGAAGAGGTTATCTGAGTCCCAGGGCTCATAGACCCATGAAGGGGGTTGGGTCTCCGGAGTCGCAAAAGAATGGGGGATTACAGCGACGATCAAGACTAATGTGGTGTTTGTTTCAATCACTTAACACTTTTTAGATCTAAACACTTTTTAGAACTTAATTTACACCACTTAATAGAATGTTTTTTTTTTAGATACCACTTAAAAAAGCGGTAAGAGAATATTTTACCTTTAATGTAACTTTTTTACCCTTATGAAAATGTAAAATGTTTATATTTATATTTATACAATCATTTAAAAATTAAATAGTTAATAAAATTAAATCAAAATTCTTTTTCATTTAAATAATTAATATTATATTTCTTACAACCTTCGAGAAATAATTGTTGACTAAAATTAAATAAAAATTCGTTTTCATTTAAATAGTTAATATTATATTATATAAACTCATATGACATTATTGTATAACTGCTATATCATTAATATTATCAATTTTTAAAATTCATTCTTCCAATTAGATCAAGTTGAAGCCATATCAATTTGTATAAAAAAAATTGTAAGAGTAGTATTTTATCCATTACATTTTGAGGACTATAGTTTGAATCATAAAAGAATAATTCTATTAATTAAAGTGTTTTCTATTTCATAAACTTAAAAAGAAAAAAAAACTAATATGATCTTTTAACTGACAATATTAAATATTAATTTTTTTACTTTAAATTTACACTATTAAATAAAATAAAATGTCCTTAGCAATCTAATAAATAACTTTTGAAGTTTCAATAAAACTGTCCCTATAATATGTAATAAAATTCTATCAAATATATTATCTATTTTAAAAATTGCTATTTATAATGATATCAAATTTTTCAATAGTTATTATTCAACATATTATTAGCTAATTAATTTGAAATATTAATAGAAATAAATGAAAGTTTACCAATTATAAAAAATATTTATCATAATTTAATATGGTAATTATAAATATAGTAATAAATAATATAACAATTTGATAATAAATACTAAAATAATCACAAATATACCAAAATTGTACCTTTTAATAAATTAAAATAATATTCATAAATAAAAATTTGATAAATTTTACATTATTTTAATATGTAGGAATATTTATGGAATAAAATTTTTAACACCTCACTTAGACAATAATGATTAGAAAATTTGATAAAATTTATATTATTTTAATATGTAGGGATATTTATGACATAAAATTTTTAACACCTCATTTAGACAATAGTGATTAGAAAAAGTGATAAATTTTCACTTTTTCAATTAAGTGATTTATCACTTAAAATAAGTGCTAAATGGAAAAACAAACAAAAATTTTAAGATTTAAACTAAATATTTTAAGTGTTAAGTGATAAGTGAAAAAAAACAAACACCACCTAAGTTTTGTCCTGACCCCTTTCCATTGAAAGTAAATAAAACAAGGTGACTGAATTTAAAAAAACAGTCTTTTTTTTTTTAAATGTAACCATGAATTTAATTAAACAATTATTTATTTGATATAAATATTTTAATATTTTTGGATAATTTTTTGACCTCCGCTAACTATACTTTTCTTTTTAGGTCAATCACTTAAAAAAAAAAATAAAAAAGACAGATGGGTGAGGGTATGCACCCAAAAGTTTACTCTCAAACCTATTTTCTAACTTATCCCGTAACTAAACATTAAAGGGTTTCAAGTTATATGTGTGTTCAATTCATTTTCATATATAGCCAACATAAAATTCATTAAATTGAAACCTAATCTAATAAAAATACTACAGAAAATAAATAAATATTCAATAGACAATGTGAGAGATTAATATAAATAAGTTTACTAATGAATGATTTTTATAATCAAACTCTTAATATATTATTGATTTGAATTAAATTTTTTTATTCAATTAAATTGTGATTTATTAAACTTTGTTGGTTAATTGGTTGCATTTTTTAAATTATCGAGATAGAGTGAAATATGGTTGATTTCAAGAAAATGATAAAAACAACAAGTTAATTTGTATATTAATTGTAAATTAGCTAGAGAATTAACCTGATAAAATACAAATTCTAGTATGATAGATATATATCCCTAATGATAATGAATCCTATCTAAAAACAAAAGAAATCCCAGTTGCAACAAACAACAAATAGCACTCCAAAATATTAAAAAAAAAAAAAACTGATCACTCCATTTTCAAAAACCATATTGCTCGATTCCCTTGCTTTAATATTGATTAATTAAACTGCGAAGAGCCGGTTTTAGGGAATAGAAAAATCAATCTCCAGTACTAGGCTAATAAGGGTCATGATTTTTCCTGGATGGAGACTTCTTGACTTATTCAGACAAAATGGAAAGGTCGAACGAGCTTTCAGGCCCTATATTATCTACAAGTACGTACATTCGTTTATGTCTTTCTAGTTCTTAATGTATATTTAATTTCCTTAGTTATACAATGCCAATTTCTCTTTGCCTGCAATTTACTCACAATCATATGGAAGCCATGTCGAGATCATTGAGAAGTTGTTGATAAATTTTCAATTTTTCTTCTTCAACTAACCGTCGAGTTGTTAGGGTCTACGTTGGTAGACCCTGATAATTAATTTCTAATAAATTTCTGCCGCATGCAAGAGAAGTCTTAGGAAGTTGTATTGACTTTGTAATTAAATGTGCGATAGAAGAGAAGAAGAAAAGGAGAAAGTTGAGTAGAAAGCAAAGCAAATTACATATAATTGTATAAAATAATTGCAAAATGTCGAAGCCATCATCATCAGCTATCAATTTTATCAATAGTGAGAACAAGATGTCATCATCGGGGCCAGGAGGAAGCAATCAATTCTTAAACCAACGAGTTATTATAGTGACCTGGTTATTTGTTGGAGCTGCACTTTCATGCCTTTTGCTCTATCACACGGCCTACCCCTTCGAGTTCCTGCCTAGCTACTATGACTTTACTGTCAAAAATAGGGTGAGTTATATAGTTATTTATTTAAGCTTCTCGTACGTGCTTTCTTTTGTTTTAATTTGCAAAATTTTCATATAAACAATCTTATGTAAAGGGTAGACGTCAAAGTTCATTTCCGATTGATTAGAAACCTACCCTCTTGTTCTTGCTTTGTTTTTATTGTTATTAGCTCTTAAAAATGAATGAACAATTGATTAGATAGAAGAAGGAAAAATAAACATATTTGCGACCTTAATTTTGTAATTTTTGTCGTTCCAATTAATGTTTAAATACCTATTTGATATATTATTATACAGAAAAGCTATGAAAGTTGAAAGTTTTCTCATGTGATAACTACTGTTGTGGTCCATTGTTATATTTTATGGTTTTCTATTAGATATGTACATTTGATTGATTCTGAATCTCCTCCAATATCATTTCCAGGCAATGAAGAATGCAAATAGGACATTAGAGGAAATTCTAAAAGATGCAGCAATGGAAGACAAGACAGTGATCATGACAACTTTGAATCAAGCATGGGCGGATCCTCATTCGATATTTGATATATTTTTGGAGAGTTTTCGGAGGGGTAATGGCACAAGTCGATATTTGAAACATTTAGTGGTAGTATCATTGGATGCAAAGGCACATGCTCGTTGTGTATCTATACATTCTCATTGTCATGCCCTCAACACTTCTGGGCTTGATTTTTCTGGCTCCGAAAAATATTTCATGACTTCAGACTACTTACAGATGATGTGGATTAGAATTCGCCTTTTGTCTAAAATCCTTGAAATGGGTTATAACTTCTTATTCACGGTATGCTCTTTTTTTTTTTAATTTCTATATATGATGATTTTTTCTTAATGTTTGAATTGATTAAAATTTTGACATAAAGTTTTAACCATTCTTTGTTTTAATTCATCAATTTAATAGTGCATAATCTTGCCAAGTTGACAAATTAAATGTGACTTTTCAACTGTAGATATTCTTATTTATTAAACGAATAGAAATGAAGTTGCGTTGAATTCTTAAGTTTAAGATGTCTAAATATCCATTCGTTTGAGGTCATGTATACATTCTAATTTCGTTAGCTTAAATTAAATGAAATATTATAAGAAAGTGAGAAACAAAAGAGTAAAGGTTTGTTTGACTTCATAATAGAAGTGTAAAAATGGTAAGACTGACCATATACTGAAACTAACAATCTTGTTTAATAATTTTTTTGCTTCAGGATGCTGATATTGTATGGCTACAAGATCCGTTTCAACATTTTTATCCAGATGCAGATTTTCAAATAGCATGCGATAACTATCTTGGAAACCCATCCGATTTAAACAATATGCCAAACGGAGGATTCAACTTTGCAAGAGCCAATCCTAGAACAATTGAGTTTTACAAGTATTGGTACAACTCTAGAACAAAGCATCCGGGCTTACATGACCAAGATGTGCTTAACAAGATCAAATTTGATTCCTACCTTGTCCAGATTGGTGTCAAAATAAGGTTCCTGGACACAGTATACTATGCTGGCTTTTGTGAGCTAAGCAAAGACTTCAACCTTGTATGCACCATGCATGCCAATTGTTGCTATGGCCTGCAGAGCAAAATTCAGGATCTTAACCTTGTGCTTCAGGATTGGAAAAACTATATGCGGTTGCCTCCTGCTGAGAAAGCACTTAACAATACTAAATGGAGTGTTCCCAAAAATTGCAGGTATGAAAATTTCTTTTCATTTATTGATATCGCATTTGATAATTGCATGCCAAGATTAATATAAATTATGCAAAATTGAAATTTATCGATCGATCAAAAAAAATGTTGTCATGTGATCTTAGTACTAAATGTTGAGAAAATTATATTTTTTCTCTCATTTTAAACTTATTTTAAGTTGATTTTTGATACTTTAATTCTTCAACTATTTATTTATTCAATATATATATTTTTTCTCTATACAGTCTCTCAGCATTCCATCCTCCTGCTGTTCCCCAGAATGTTCAACAAGGCAATAAGCGATAACAATGTATCTAAAAGGTTTATTGCATGATTGAACTCTTGGATCAATTAACAAAGTGAAGTGTGTGTACACATCGTTAGTCACTACATTTTCTGTTCTTCAATTTGAGGAACAAATGTAAAATTGTTTAATTAGTCGTAAATTACTTTTTTCAGCAACTTTGTTCATTTTGAAGTAAATAATTAATATATATTGTTTTGTTCAAAATTTTTGTTCCATTTTCCTTTTTATAAGATTATAGCTAGAAAAGTTAATTGGTTCAATGACTATTCGAACTTATGAGATTTTGGCATGTTTAAGCATTTAAATAAAAGTCATACCACACATAGGGCCTAACCATATACTGGCATCAAAGACCAAGACGTAGCATGATTTTATTGCATGGTATAAATACAAAATAAATGAAAGATATGGTAAAAATAATTTTTCATCCAATAATAGTTTTTTAGATCATGCTATATTTGAAAGAAGTTATATAATTTAGTTGAATATATAGTATAGTGTTTAATTCTTAATTCCAATATGAAACATTGTTGTCATTGATGTCGCCATGTACTTGTCCTTTACTCTTCCATCGTGGATTCAAAGGCACGAGTCATAAATGCAAATTCCACTTTGCATGTTAATCCAACAAATATGTTCAAGTTCTGCCCGCACAAAGCAAATCGCCAACTCTATTACAGCAATTACAAATACTAGGGCTCGATTATCACAACCCCAATTATGCAATCAATGGCTGGACCAATTAAAAAGAGTGAAATGAACGCCAGGGAAGCGAAGAAAATGATATTTACCTGATTATAACAAAAATGATTAATCCACCGTGACTCACATCGTTTGTCAAATTTCAACTTTGAACTTTATAGAATAGATCATGTCAAATTTCAACGTTGAACTTTATAGAATAGCGAAGTTCTTTGTTAGTGGATGACAATCGTGCCATATCGAGATAAAAGTGTAACGTAAAGCCATCATATATATGATATTAGTTTGACAATAATTGAAGGTTGACCTGATATAATACCTCCATACAAATTCATTTTTGTTATATGATTGAAAAAGTCAAATTTATCTGTACAGGTCGAATCAATACTCTTAAGGTTATAAACAATTCATGTGAACCCATTCAGTAATCTAACATTATTATAAGATAAATTAAACAATTTGATATGAATATGATCACGGTCTATTCTTTATTGATCGGTCATGCGTTGTGTTCTGAATTGTCACCCGTAGTTAATATCCCATAATAATAGAACAAACCTCGAACAACAACTTGCTCATAACAGAGAATAAGCTTAAATTCAGGATTAATCAACATGCTAAATTGTTAATAATACTTCAAACATGGCCAAAGCAGAAAATCCTTCATAGTATTTGTCAATAACCATCTCCTTTAAAACCACAGGGTAATGTAAAATACTTCAAGCTATACATTTGATTTCCTTATAGAAGTACAAATCCTTTAATAATTTTTTACCAATTAAAATCCATTTCAGCAAAGATGATTGGTTTGTTTTTTTATTTATGGCTTCCTCATAGGAAGATTTTTGATAAATTCTAAACGATTCCATAAGAAGTTTATAATGAATTTTACAACTGTAAAGAGTTTTCTAGTGAATTGCAAAACTAACACGATCCACCTACATATAAATCAAAGAGTAGAAGACAATGATATTTACCTGATTTTCAATAATTACCAAAACCAATTCGTTTGCAATTGCTCTTGGGGGCAATGGCTGAAAAGCTGTGATCCCCTTCAACAACTAATCTTGGCATGTCAAAGTAAATGCTCCCAGCTGAAGATGGGAAGTGCAGCGCATTTCATTTTTGTTAAAGAAGGCCAGGTGACCGCTACAACCCAGTAAAATTGCACCTGCCCCAGAGCAAGAACAGAGTATCAATATAAAGTTGGGTGCAGCGGCAACAGGACCAGCAAAATAAAATCGATGATAACTACTCCAACAATAGGGAAAAAGATTATTGAAAAAAGAAAAGGTATGGTTTTAAATGGGAGAGGGATGGAGAACACCAGAAAATATCACATCATAGTTCCCACACATTTCCAGCTATTCTTAAAAAAAAAAAAAAAAAAAAAGAAAAAAAAAGACTTACAATCTGATCAGGACCATTTCAAGGCACTATTAATTCATCGATTTGATCTATGCCAGTAAACTGATCCAAAATATACTTACGCAAGTAAATTGTTCCAATATACTTAGATGAAAGTAATTGGCTTAAAATTCAATAGAATGGAAAAGAACCATTTTTCTTTTCACATGTCAAGTGATGGTAAAGGTAGAGTGAAACCTTTAAATTAATAGCCAGTAACAACCATGGTGTAGGTGGCAGCAAGCATGTGGGAATCTGGACTAGTTACTCGCAAATGTTATCAAGGAAACAACAGGAGTCCTGTCAGAAATTAAAAAAAAGTCAAACTTCAACAAGAATTTCCATTCACAATAAAAAAAGGCTTAACTGCCTCCCCGAAAACATTGTGAGAGTGCTGCCAATACATCACCAGAATAATCATCATTGTTAAAGTCCACCACTTTGCAATTTATTTTGATGCACCATGATGAGGAATATGTTACTAATTTTTATTTAACTTCAATGTTTTAGTAATTAAAGAGTAACAAATATTTTATATTTAAGTTGGCAACTGTAACATTTTTCAGTTTATAAACTGGTTATTTAGTCCAAATGGATTAGCAAATGTCAACTCCCAGCTTTGCTAATCTTCTTGACACATCAACAAGCACCAAAAATTTTCTGCAACCATAATTGCAATGTCAATATGATATAGAGCAGGAAAGGTAGAAAGTGACAGATTGAGAGAGAGAGAGAAAGAGAGAGAGAGAGATGAGATCTATATTAGAAGCAAAGAAATGCAGAAAAGAAAAGGGAGACCTAGAGAGAATGAGGAGAGAAACAGTATTCTTTATAAAGAGACCATCAAACTCTGCCAATAGAACAATCTAAGGCCCTTTTACCTAAATAAAAGATTTAACTTTACAAATATAAAATCAAACTAGAACGAGTAATGAAATATCTAAATGCCTAAAACAACGTAGTTCCTAGAATATATAGATTCTTTATTCTCCATCACATCAGTTTGATGAACCTAGTTTCACCAGGAGCACCCTTTTACATACATATGTAAAGCATGATAAAGGAAAGTAATGAATAACACCTGCTGTTGTTGTCTGACAAGATTAATATTGGATATGAATACACAAACCAAGATAAATGCCCGGATGCACCGGGTGCAAAAAAGAATAGAAAAAAGGCAAATTAGTAGAGTAACAAAAAAGTCTGTTTTAAAAGAGGTTTTACTCAAGTACTGAATGAACCTGAAGTACCGTATAATTATTGCTACGTACATTTACATCAAGATCTTATTTGGTTCCATACCGAAATTTCAAATTTTGGAGTAGGAAAGATTCTCCCCCCCAAAAAAAAAAAGGGGAGGAATTGATCCTTGAGAATTGAGTCTTTTCAATTTCTTCTTCCGAGTATTACATGTGTTTTTCATTTGTATACTGTTTACGTCGTAATTCTAACCATTTCCAGTATGTTTCATTTGGCTGGCTGATGAAAATTCACCATCTAAATGAAAATGAATACCTTTCTTAAAAATCAAAATCTGATGCAAAAATAAGCATATTGAATGTTGAAATGAGAAAATATTTGATACAAATATCCCAGTAACAATGGACTTGATCGCATCAGAACTCCAAGTTATGCCTTTGGTTGGGACGGTACTAGGACAGATGACTTCAAAAGCATTTTGTATGTTGCATCCCCAAAATAAAAGAAGAAATCTTGATGACAAATTAAGGTGCAGGAAAGAGAAAGGAGGGCAGGCAAAAAGCTAGTTTAGAAAAGTGCAAAGTATTTGACTCAAGAGTACCCTTGAACTTCTAACAGGCCCCAAAATCATGGCAAGATGACTAAAAACAAATATATAGAAGGGAGAAACAGGTACAGCCAGTATTATGTCCCCAAAAAAAAAAAAAAAGTTTTGCAGAAATGAATTCGTATGAAACAAATGTGAATAAATTCACCGTGAAAAAAATTAAATTCCAATATCTAAAAAACACGGTTCTAAGATGATAATAAGAGGAAAATTAATAGCGTATATTTACCAGCAGGATGTAATCACTCTGCTTCTTTTCCTATGTTGGACCAGAGGAAGCTCAAAATTTGGTAGCAGTAGGCTCGCATGCAATATTCTGCCATTTTTTACTAGAATCTTTATTCTAACTGGAAAGCATTTCTTTCATTAACTCATTTGCCTTCTGTAGCTCCCCATTTGAACACAGTGAAGCAATTTGGGAGTAGCAAAAGTCAAAGTCAAAAGATTGAGATTTTTTTCCTGCATTACAGCGGTCTTCTACTCTCTTTACATCATTTTCTTTACTGGCTCCTGCAAAAGCTTCACAATCATTAAGCTTTTTTGGGGTTTGTAATCCACCATGAATACTAGTCCTCCGTACAGGGAAAAACATAGATCCAATTTCATCAAGGATAACAATAGCTTCTTTTATACTCCCTTGCTCACATAAAGAGACAAGAAAGCTTTCTAGTGACTCTGATTCAACCTTGGTATCAACTCTATTTATTAGCTTCAAAACAGATTTTGACTGAAGCATTTCTCTCAAAATGCTCCTGGCCTCTTCCATCCTTCCTTTGGTAAAAAGGCCCCTTATCAAATATAAGAAACCCAAGAAATCAGGTAATATATCTTTCCTCTTGAACTCAAAAAAGAGTCCAAGAGCCCCTTCCATGTCACCCTTCTGGCAAAATCCGTTAACCACAGCGCTAATGGTGAATTTATCAGGCTTAATGCATCTAATTTCCAAATCATGCAGAAATTTCAGGGCTTCCTCAATTTGGCCAAACTTGCAATGACCGTCAATAAGGGAGTTATAAACACGTGTACTAGGTGTAATGCACTTCATCACCATCCTCTCAAACAATTGCCTAGCATCCAGCAAAAATCCTCCTTTACATAAATTGTCAATCAGTGTGGCATATGTGACTTTAGAGGGAGCCAAGCCGATTCTTTCTAATGAATCAAATAGTCGAAATGCTTCAACAAGACATCCATGGTGGCACAAGCTTGTTATTAGTGAATTATAAGTGACAACATTAAGAGCGATCCCCTTATTTCTGACAAAAGCACAGAAATTTAAGGCCTCATGGAGGTATCCTCCCTTGCAGAGGCCATCAACCATGATGGTGTAATCGACTATATTCATATAAGGTAGATTATCTTCAGCTCCTCCTACAAGTTTATAGGCATCCAAGACTCTGCCTTCTTTTATAAGTTCCTTGAGAACTGAAACAGAAAAGGTGACATTTGAAACTTTTTCATTCATCTTCTTGATAAATCTTAAGGCATTCGACACATTATTCAGACACAAGTGATTTATTAGCATCTTGCATACCACAGGTTCAACTAGGCCAAAGTCTTTCACAAATATATTCAACAAAGGCCCAATCAGCCATCTTTTTCCATCTGCAGTAAGCCCCTTAAACATAGCATAGATAGAGTTGTTTGTAACAACTGAATCCCTCCTGCTCATGATCATGTACACTTTACATGCAACCTCAGGAAAACCTCTCTCACACAAGAAACAAATCACAGCATTACATGCTATTTCATATGCATCTGGTTCAAAATTTTCAATTTTGCAAACCAAATTTAAGACCCCATCCATGCCTTCTTCAGCAAAAGTTGCTTTGATCAAGGTCTTGTAGATACCTACATCTGAACCCAGTCTTCTGGCATGAAGTTCAGTAAACACGTCAGTCGCCACATCCACCATTCCCTCCTTGCAGAGACCATTAATAATATGATTGTAGCATGCAACTGAGGAAATTGATGACCTTCTAAATTCACCAAATATCTCAAGCGCCTCCTCAATTCTTCCTAACTTACAGTATCCATCAATCAATGTACCATAAGTAACAGCATCTGCAGCCAAATCCATATCTGACATGGCCTGATACAGAGCACAAGCATCCTTCACTGCACCCACCATAAACAGTGCTTTAATAAGTATGTTACACATGACAACATCCATGTGAATCCCTGCACCTTCCAATCTCTGTCTTGTTTCTAAGATACCATTATTGTTGTCTTCCTCAATGAACCCCTGTAACAATGTACTGTAAGTGAAAACATCTCCAAGTATAGTTTTTGAGACCTCATCTGCTTCGATTGTTCTCCCAACCTTGCACAAACCACTGATAATAGTATTGTAAGTAACAATGCCTGGCTGAATCCCCTTCTTCTCCATGTCTCCTAGCAGTTGAAAAGCATAATCTAAATCTCCTCTCTGGCAAACACCATCAATCAAAGTTGCATAAATAAATTCATCTGCTAAAATTCCTATATCTTCAACTTTCTTGAACACAGATAGTGCTTCATCTAGTTTCCCTTTCTTGCAGAACCCCAAGATTATTGCAGTATAAGTTATTAAATTCGGTCTCAAGCCATCTTTTATCATCTTGTTCAAAATGCCAACTGCCTTCTCCACATGCCCTGCCTTCGAAAACCCATCTATTAGTATAGTATAGCTAATAGTGTCCACTTCTATACCTTGATCCAACATTTCCCTATGTTTACGAAATGCATCTAACAAGCTCCCCTCCCTAAAGTACCCACAAATCCAACTGCTGTAGAAAATAACATCAAATATCAATCCTTCACTTTCCATCTTGATAACTAAATCATCAATCTCATTAACCCTACCCAACATGCAAAGAGCACTTACAAGTGTAGTGTAACTCACAACATTAGGCCTTAGAGCTCCCAAACTTGTGGCTTTCTCAAAAAACCCAATAGCAAGTTCAGGTTTCCCAATCTTACAAAACCCAGATACTACATTACTACAAACAAAATTATCAAATGGGTAATTGACATTCTCACCAGTCATCAACTCTAAAACCTCAATTGCTCTACTCATATTACCTCGAGAGCTAAAGCTATAAATCAATGAACAGAAAGTAAAAGAAGAAGGCAATATACCATGATAGTTCACCACGAAATCCTTCAAAACCAATAGTCCCATGTCTGGGTCCTTTCTGCTAACACAAAAACCTTGAATTAGAGAATCCAACAACCGAGCTTTAGGGAAAATGGAAGACGTTTCCATGTGGGATTTCATAAAATGCTCTGCTTCTTCAAATTTGTGCAATTTGAGAAGAGCCCAGGTGAAGATTGAGTAAGTTTGGGCATTGCCTTGGATTCGGTTGGAGTTCATTTGAGAGAAAAGACAAAGTATTGAATTAAATTTGTGGGTTCGAGAGAGAAAGAGAAGGAAGTGGTTGATGGATTCGGGGGTGGGAGTGAAGCCTCTTTTGAGTAAATTTTGAAGGGAAACAGAAGAAGAAGAGAAAGAACGAGAAAGAAACATAAGAGTGGGTAGAGTTTGCACTTTAGAAAGTTATTGTGTCACTGATAATACTTGAGTATGTGCAGGCTTTACAGTTGTTGATTGTTCAATCAAGTTCTTGTTGGCAAATATCGTCTATAAACATGAAGGTTCAAGACTGAATTCACGGGGACGGCTTACATCAATCTTCTCAGATAACAAAAACTTCATTTGTTAAAGCCAAAAAAACCCAATTGGGACTTTCTTCAAATATTTGACGTGCACGTCTCAAATATCTCCACAAGCGAATACAACCCCCCTCCCATGATTCCTGAATAACATAAAACCATCAAAATATCACCACAAAATCAAATTAGACCCACCATCACCCTCACCGTCACCGTCACGGGAAAATATAACGCGGCAAATCCGACATCACCAACACAACAAACTGACCATCACCAAAAAAAAAAAAACTTTGATTGGAGAGTTTAGCACCCCCCATGCTTGTTCTTCATGTTCTTCATCGGTTGACGTTGGATTTGAATTGATTTGACAAAAAGGATTCACAAGGAAAATGGTTAAATTGGTTAGGCTGAGAATAGGTCTGGCAAATTCTATACATACAGGACCATTATCACGACGTGAACTCCGTTCAATAACCGTGTTTTCAACCTAACATCATCGTATAGAACTGTTAATAAAGTAATGCGATAAAATTCGTTTAATATTAGATTATATTTAAGTGCATCTTATAAAAAATTATTTAATTTATTAATATTAAAAATAATTTAATAAATTTATTTATGATATATAAAATATTATAATTTTTTTTAAATGTGTAAGAGTATAATTTTTTGATAAAAAATATAAGAAAGAAATTTATAGATTGTTCTCTTTTATTCTCAAAAAACTATTTAATAATTGTATATGTTTAATTATTTATCTTAAATATATTTTAAATAGACTTTTAAATGATGTTGGATACAAAATTTTGTTTATATTTTCTTATTATATTAAATTTAGATATTTTAATAGAATTTGAAATATTTTTTAGATATTAAATATAAAAATTATTAGCTATATTTATGTTTAGAATTTATATATACAAAATGATACACATATTAACGTCTAGCTCTTAAATAATATATTAAATAGGTTAGATTTGGATAATATATTAAATTAATAGTCGAATTTAAATTTAATAAACTAAAACAGATCAAATTTAAATTAATATTATTAAATACTATACGAATATAAAAGGAAAAATTAAAAAAATAGACAAAATTAGAGGTTTGAAAAGAAATATAGACATATCCTAATAAATTTTGATTGCATAGACACTTTCTTCATGAAATAACTAAAATGCTATTTGAAATTCAATTTATTCATAAACTCTTTATTTCTCTCTTCCCTCTAGTTACCTCTTCCTACATAACCGTTTGTTGTTGAGATTCCAATGACCCTCGGCACCATCCGAAATGCAGTCTGAAATGCAGCAAGAGGAACGGGGAACCTTGAGGATAGAAGCAAGAGGAAAGAAGATAACTGCAAGAGCATTCGGTTCGGGTAAGCTTTGATGTCGTTTTTTTTGTTTTTTTTTTTTAATTTTTTGCTTGTTTTGTTGATCGTTTGAAGTGATTTTCGCCTTATGAATAATGAAAATAATGTTTAGATTAGGCATAACCCGAAGGAATAGAGATGTATATAGGAAATTTACATATTTGAATTGATTAGGGATTTGGGCTAGATTTAGGGATTTTGAATTTGAGATTTGAGTTTTTGACCGTATTTTGTACTTATTCTGTGTTTGTGGGCTAAATGAAGTGTGATTTGGTTGATTTTTTGGTTTGATGCGTGTAAAAATGGTGAAAACCGACGCGTTTCGTCACGATGAAGACGATAGCGAGTGTCGATTTTCGCTCGACACTTGACATAACGTGTTGAGTTCTGTCGGATGCATGAATCGACACTCATCATTAGGGCATTTTCGAAGATATCGAGTGTCGGTTTTGTGAAAAGCTACATCTCGATGTATTAAAACCATGTCTTCGACACTCGACATCATTGTAATTGGGAATGTCGAGTGTTAGTTTTATGTAAATGCCCTGATGGCGAGTGTCGGTTGAAGCATCCGACAGGACTCGATACATTTTTTTGACGAACTTAATTTCACTTTCATTGAGTGTCGGTTTCATGTAAACTGACATATAGTGCACCAAAACAGGTCTCCGACACTCGATGACATGTAATTATGACTTCGAGTGTCGGTTTCATGGGCTTCGGATGCCATTGTCGGTTAACATGAAATCGACAATCGATGAAAGTGAAAACACTTGCGTCGAGTGTCGGATACATCAACCGAAGAGTATACAATGTCGGATTCTGAATCTAACACTCAACTAGGTCGACATCTGACATAGTCGTATTGTTGGATGTCTGACCTCGCGTATGTCGGTTCCAGTAATCCGACAAAAGTTTCTTCAGACACTCGATGGATTTCATCGGTTTCTCTATTCGAGCTCTATCGAGCGTGTCATGTTCCATTGAGTTATGTCGAGCGTTTTGACAGATTGCTTATTTTAGCCTTGTTTTTTGCCTTTTTACATCATATTTAACTATAACGTACTTTTTTGTTTTCCAAGTTGAAGCAAATGGCAAATGAATTTGGACTCTCCTTTACCCTGAAGATTTCGTATGGTGAGCACTACCATGCGATTATCACAAACTTAGCAAGTTTGGACTGTACAGAATGGATTCGTGCAAACTTGAATGAGAGGCAACAAAACATGTTTCGTAATACATGTTTTGGGTTTCTCCTAGACATTCGGGAGCTGTCCTTTCCATCTCAGTTGGTGCACAATGTGCTTGAGTGGGAGGTTAACACAATGGGGTACGATGAAGAGATGTGCTTCCTTATTGAAGGTAAAAATATGGTGTTTTAACTACAATGTAGTTAACTAATTTTATTTTTTAGCATTTGATCGTTGTAGTTTTGTTTTTTTTTTTTACCATTATTGGCATCTTATGTTTTTTTTTCTTCTTTCCATGAAAACTAATTCGTTTTTCTGCCCACGAGTTCGGTTTGGTGACCGGTTTGAGATTTGCTACCCCCGTGCCACCAATACCGAATGTCTTGAATCCGTGCCATTTGTTGGATACGTAATTTGGGGTGAGGACATAGAGCTCATGCATTTCTATTCGAGACTTCGGGCATTAAATGTGTCAGCTATGCTAGACGAGGATGTTGTAAAGTTGGCCTTTTATTACGTGCTCGAGCGATTTTTCATGGGACGGGATCGACGCCGATATGTCTCCTGTAAGTGGTTGAATTTTGTCAACTTATTGGATAGTTTTAACAATTATCCATGGGGTTCGGTGTCTTATGATAAGACACTTAAAGGGATGAAAAAAGCTTTGGATGGGAGGTTGGAAAAGTATAAGAAACGAACTGAAGCGAAGAAGAAGAAGACGATGGAGAAAGGGAAGCATTCGGAGACATATAACTTAGAAGGGTGCCCCTACACTATTCAGGTACATACTGAAAAACAAATATTGGACGTGTTTATTAGTTTTTTTGAATTACATTTTGAAATACCTATTGTCACTAAAAAACCCTTATGTTATTAAGGTTTGGTTGTACGAGGCCATGCTATACATTGGTGCGACATATGAGCGAGTGGACGGGGTGTTTGTGGAGAGGATACCACGCTTGTTGCAGTGGGAGACACAAAAAACCTCGTCAGAAGACATCATCAAACGCAATGTCATGTTGTTTAGGAGGCAAGTATGTCAGGTTCCACCGATTGTTTTTCGTGATATAGGTCAGAGCGAATCACCATTTAATTTGATGGCTTATTTGATGATGCAGGCTCATCCATTCGTCGTTTTGGAGCCATATGAGGCAGAGCAGATGACAGATTGGTAAATTAGGCTTGCTGCAGTAGTTGGCATCCGGAGAGGTGCACATGTAGCATGGGTGGCATATGTGGATGCTCTTTTATTGCTCGATGAGAGGATTGAGTCACTTCCCATAGGGAATCCATCAACTCCAGCTCCTCCTAGTCAGAGTTCCCCTATTAAACCTGACGTGGGGCCAATCATCGGCATAACCAGTTCTGCAGATGATCGTGTGCGATCTCCATCGTCGGCTTTCCCCGTCAGTCCTACACCTCTAGCATACGAGAGTCATGGTCATAAGGATCCATTAGGAACTCATCCCGCTGGACATAGTTTCGTCGATAGACCTGATGTGGGGTTAGTCATGGAAACAGCCGGTCCCCCCATCAGTCCTGCACCTATCACGTTCAACAGCTATGGTCCTGGAGGCGATTCAATTCCTCCTTCGGGTCGCGTGACTACCTATCGTGACATTTCTCCTCCTGTACATGATTTCCCTTCCAGCTCGAAGGTATATAATGAAAATTTACATTCGTATACTTTTTCATTTACATTACAAGTTGGTTGGTTTCCCATGGTGATTGTGAATAATGATATATAGGTGCAGTTGTTCCATGATGGGTTCGAGAGCACAGTTTTGGGTGAGCTTGTAGGACTCCAGGAGGAGATAAAAATGTTACGGGCGGAGAACAAGAACATGCAGGAGGAGATAGTACTTCTGCGTGAGGCTGTTGTGCTACTAGGTGACCATTTTGGACATGCTGCCACGGTACGTCGCACAAGTTAGTAAACGAAATTAATGATTTTCATGATGTCACATTGCTTAACCCAAAGTTCTGGTTTGCTGTAATACAAGATTCGAATGATGGTATGGGCGATGATGATGACGATGACAGTCAGGAGGCAACAGAACCTAAACCTATGGACACGAGTGTTCATGCCGTCGATGCTGCTCCCACGGGCTTCGTTTCCCTCTGAGGTCGACGACTATTTTCGGGAAAGTATAAACGGAGCCCCTTCGTCAGTCCACCAGGTAGAAAGAGAGCGAGGGTCATGCCACAGGAGCTATCCTTTGACGTTCCACATGTACAGCCAGAGGACCTGGTTGTTCAGCCCGCAGAGGGTCTAGTTCTTCAGCACATGAAGGAGTTCACTTTACAGCATTGCGAGGCCGTGACACAGGATGCAGATAATGTATCTCGTGGTGTTCTGTGGACTCAGGTTCCACTATTTGACCCACATGCCCCCATACTAGATGCTGATTACTTCAGCTTCGATACGTGGATGAGTGAGGAGTCGGGCGATGTTGACTTGGGCGTCTGCGTAACTGCCCGTGAGTTCTTTAGGACGTTGACCACGTCGACCGAGTGGCTTGTATCTGAGGTTTGTTTCACTCCTTGTCGTCTCCTCCTAAACAATATACTATTGCAATATTTATTGATTAGTATTACTATATGCATCATATTGATGGCTACTTGTGGACGTTATGCTGTAGAGCTCACGATATGGGCGCAAATGTTGTCCAGAGGTCTGCTTTCCTGGACACAACTTTCTGGGTAGGTATTTGCAAAACATCTGAAATTATAGTTAATTTGTGCTTCCATCATTATGCTTGCTTGAGAGTTAGCTAACTGTACTCATGAAATTGTAGTTAAAAGTTCAGTCGTTATGGATACTATTCTCAGACAGACTGGATGATATTGACTGGGTGAACGAGTAAGATATTGTGCAGTTTCTCCTTGGGGAGATGCCCCCCGTTGGACGACTATGGGTCGATGTGGATAGGGTGAGTCCATTTATATTTAATATGTTAGTATGTGTTGTTTTAATCAAAATGTTGTCTTTGATTTCCATGTTGTCAATTTTCTTTTCAACTCTATGTCCCTGTTAACATCAGGAGCGAACATTGGTTGGCAACCGAGGTGGATTTGAATCGTCGTGTCATAGTCATAAATGATTCATATGTTGCGTACAATTCCACCGATACAGTGAGAGATACAGTCTGGTGCTTTACAGAGTTGATACAATGTATGGTGTCAATGGATGTTTACGGTCTTCCTGACTACCCCTCAACCTCGTACGATATTGAGCGCATCGAGGATTCGTCCGAGGTACCACAGAAGGAGGTTGGGGGGGAGCATACGGCGTCCATTGTTTGAAGTTCATGGAGTTCTTAGCGAGGGGCGTTCCTTTGCCAGACATTAAGGCATTCATGGACAAGACACTTCGACAAAGAATGACATTACAACTTTGGGCTTATCGCATTCTTCCACAGGCGAAGGAGGCTGTCTCGGTCACCACAGGGCCTGCCAATGTTGTGTCAGCGGATGTAAAGCTGCAGCCTAACACGACTCTACCATGATTTTGTGTCATGCATGGTAGACGTATTATCCCATGATTTTTTCCTACATGTTACACATTTTTTGTAGTGATACACATTTTTTGTATATTTACAAATTTTTGTATAGTTACACATTTTTGTATTTTTACAAATTTTTGTATAGTTATACATTTTGTATACTAGCACATTTTTTTCATGTATAGGGGTACGTACTTGTATAGTCAAGTGAAAAGGTCAGTATGAAAAAATGTAAATACATTTTTATCCGGATGTATTGGTACATACGTGTATGTCATCAGATACTTTTCATACATGAATATTTTATACATTGACAAAGCACATTAATTTGTGTTTCATGCACAAATGTTTAATTCATTGACAAAGCACATAAATTCGTGTTTAATACATGAATGTTTTATAAATTGACGAAACTCATAAATGAATGTTTCATATATGAATGTTTTATATATTGACAATAGCACATAAATGAAAGTTTAGTCATTTGAATTAGCTTCTGATGGAATAAAATAAATACACTACATCGCTTAGAGCAAACAAATAATATTACATAGAGAAAAATACCCGTTGCGTACATTTGGCAAAATCATCCCCTGTCACGTCGCGCCCTAGCAACAGCATCAAGTGGAACTAGGTTTTGACAAGTCTTACGATTGTGCCGGGTACTTCTACACCGCTCGCAATTTCAAGACGAGCTAGACTCACCGACGGAAGGGATTCGTTTCCTCCAAGGATGACCGATTGGTCTCCTCATGATTGGCGGTAGAACCACTCTGCTGAGTACTTCCTTAGGAACCATCCAATCCTCACTAACTCCAACAGGAACAACTGACAGAGTATATGCATGTAGCAATGTTTTAGTTGTATACCAATGGGCACAATAATCATGGCACGTCAGTAGGTTCATTGCAAATAGCTAATACCTATGCACACGGAAGTTGGTCAAGATTAAACACCCTGCAAGTGCATGCCCGAGCATGCATGTCAATGACGTTGACATGGTCTTTGCCTTTCACCTCGTACATAGTAAGAGAGATACTAGTAACCCTCATACTGTTCACCCTCCTTTAACTGCTCTTCCATCAACTTGTTAGCCCATGACGAGAGATGTAATTCTGAGTTTGCAAATAACTCTCGACGCTCGTAAAACCATAGTTGCAAGTTTGCCCGATAATAATATGCTAACAATGTAACCGAAAGGAATCGCGCATGTCGCAAGTAGCTATTCATCGACTCAGCAATATTTGTTGTCATGATATTATACTGTCGACCATGAAACTGTGAACGTACCCATTTATCGACTCCAATCTCTCGAAGATAAATTGTTGCTGTAGGCATATACGATTCAATTTACTGCATATGATAGTTGAAGTCAGCAAAGTGATATGTCCTTGCAGCTCGGGAGTATATATCTAATAAAGTCTTGTCCTTGAACGTGGCCTTCAAGTTACGCTTCAGATGATGAGTGCACAATCCATGCAGTGCATGAGGAAAAGCTTCTACAACAGCTCGTTCAATGCTACGATGACAGTCAGAAATGAAAATAAGATCTCAGACATTTCGTCCTACATGATCATGCAACTGTCTTATGAACTAGTTCCACGAGTCATCATTTTCAGAATGCCCAACTCCAATGCCAATGGGTATATTTGTTTATTTTCATCCATACAAGAAGCCAAAAACATTGTACTTCTATATTTTCCTTTCAAAAAGGATCCATCAACTGCGATAACAGGCCTAATTGATGATGCAAATCCAGCAATAGAGGCCCCCATACTTATGAAAAAGTATCTGACATGGTTATTGTCATCAGTTTCTAAAGTCGTTTTGGTCCCCAGGTTTCCTTTCTCAACCATGTACATATACTGGGGGAGTAGTGTGAATGATTCCTCATGAGATCCTTGAAGTTCTTGCAAAGCTACCTTCTTTGCCCTCCATGCCTTGTTGTATGTGATATTAACACCCAATGACTCATGAACATCAAACATAATATCCTTCAAACGATATATTCTTGATGCCTGAATGAATTTGCTCTTAATATGTTTGCCAATGACATGTGCAGTTGCCTGTTTGTGATTTGGGTGAAGTCCAGCTCCGGAACATGTGTGATGGTTCTTATACTTTTTCACTTGGAAGAAATGTGAATAGGCTACCTTTGTGGCACATAAACGCCATTTACAAGATTCAGCACAACATACAATCTTAAACCTTGTTGCGTTGGAGTTCCTCACATGGAATTGAAAGTTGCATCTTAATGCCAAATTTGATAACTTCTCACGAAGCTCGGTTTTGCTGATAAACATCTGCCCAGCTACAACCTCAATCCCATTAACTATAAAAGATGAAGCATCATTGTCAACTACGGATGATGAATGCAGAATAGACAGCATCCACTTAAATGTGTTAGACCGACTGTTGTACAGAGCCTAAATTAGCTTCTTGATGTATAAAATTTGCATCCATTCTCAGCTCACTATTCAACACCGGATCTTGTTGATGTCCGTATAGTGAAGAAGTAGGTGTGGAGTGAATTAGAGAAGGAATGGTAAATGGCACATCTTAGTTCACATCATTCAAAATCTCCGTCTCTTCATCATTATCAAAATGTGAACTGTCTACATTCTACCCATCAACAATAAAATCATTCAAACCCTCACCCAAATCTTCAATACGAGTGCAATCATCATTCTCATCGTCACCATGCTCACTAACATCATCACTACCATCATCATAATCTTCATCACCACCATCGTCATCATTAAAATCATCACTAGAATTATTAACATCAATATTGCCTAAACTCTCAAACTCTCTAATGCTATCGAGATGACGTACTAATCTCAATGGCATCAATGAGGGCACCCCTTCTTCATTTTCACCTAACATCCCAACTGACTCATGCCCTGCATGTCCTGAATGTTGCTCAAACTCAATGCCAATGTCATCATTCAATTGTGATTATGCACAAATAGGAGTAGACTCACTTAATTGGTTGCTTCCACTTGCTGACCGAAACAAAGAGGGATGAGAAGATCTTTGTTGCCATCGTATTGCATCGGATCCTGCCCTCTGTCTTTACTTCTCCCTATCTTCAACTTTGACAATTAATAGTGTATATGACTGCTGGTCCTCCAAACAATGTTGTATAAAAAACAAACATCTTTGTCAGTCTTAATAGGAGTCAACAATGGTGGAACACCCTTAAAAGCAAATTGAACCTCTAAACTTATGTTATACTTACGAAGATCCTAACCCATTTCAGTACTAATACAGTCAACCAACTCATTATAAGTAGCACACCTACGAATTATCAATGGCTTCGCCCTCTCACCGATGTATAAATAACCACAATTCTCTTGCATAATTCAAGAACCATTGTATAGAATAAGTATGCGTAAAGTTTCCATATCCTGCATGATAGAGACATATCATATAAGGTCCGTGGACAAAAAATATTACAAAATTACTTAAATAGGTCACAAAAACGACAATCTTGCCCAAACGCTCGACATATCTCGACGGAATACCCCCGACGCTCGACACTCGACACACAAACTTGACACAAACTCAGCAAAAATACATATCTGCCAATCGACCTTGACTCTCGACACACAAACTTGACACACAAACTCGACAAAAATACACATCCGACAATCAACACATTCGACACTCCACTCGACGCACTAACTTGACACTCGAACAAACCTCGACACACTCACTCGACACTCCACATTACCCCTCGACATGTCGAGAGTCGGTCTTATATATCTGACACATCGAGCGATCTCGCTGATGCGTTCGAAACTAGCAAGTATACTAGTCGCACAAGTAATAAAGTGATGAGTAAGATATCGTTCCCACGAGGATTGATTCTAATTGAATTTGTTATTCGAAAGCAACAATAAACTAAATGAGGGGGGTTTTGTTGATTGATTAACTAGATGAAATATTAATGCAAGTAAAGAATAACAAAATGCAAATTTAAACAGATGAAAAATCAATGAGAAAAACTTGGTTAAGGGTTCATTCTCTATGAATTTTGAATAACATAATGTAATCCAATTACAGCATTGAAGTTATCAACCGTAGATAACAACAAGCTCTGTTATCCCAATCTTTCCTTACTTGTTGTTAAATAAAACAAGCTCTTTATTTAATCTCTATCCATTAAACAACCTAGAACAAGCTCTCTAAGTTTAATTCAATGGAAGCATTACGATGAGAAAGATAGGTTGATCTAAGCAATAATCACACAAGTTCGGATTATTTAACCTAGGTTGTATTTCCAATTGCAATCTCTGATCACAATTTTGCTACTAATGATTGGAAATTCAAGACAATTACGGATCAAGATTTCTAATCTAGCAATAGACAATAACCAGATTATATTCAGTTGGCCACCCCAAATACAATCAGCAAGCAATCATAAGCATTAGATATGGGAAAATACAAGCAACTTCAATTAGAGAATTGGATAACAACTTCTTGCACAATCAACTTACAAAAACCATATCAGGGGCTTTGAAATCACCCTCAACCAATTCAGATTCAGTTACACATGGTTTAAGAACGTGGTAAATACAATACAACATGGAGACATTCCAGAAAATGAAAGGGAAGGGAAAAACTTAGCAAATTTGATGTAATTCTCTTTGGATTGTAGTTCTTCCTCTTTCCAAGCTTCCTTTCTCCTTCAAGAACTCCAAGAGATGAAAGAATTCCAGAGCTCAGCCTCCACCACGTTCTCCCCTCTTCAAGTTATGAAAATAAAACCCTAAAATGTGTTTAAATACTCTGCTACAGTAACCTGCTACAGTGTCCCGTATTATACATGCTACAGTGATTTGTGGAATTACATTTCTATACTTCTCACACTGTTTTGATTACAACTTTTGGTACACTGAATGGATTTATAAACCGTAAATTTCTCCAGAAAATAGACTTCGAGAGCTTTCCAACGGTATATAATATGTCATCGGGTTCATTGTATATCAATACAATTAAATCCGAGAAGATGGTTGACTAGCAGAGGTGAAAATGAAGGGTTTTACTCCATTTTTGTGCAAGTTGCTCCAAAACTCCTACAAACATCAAAACCACACAAAAACATAAAAATACCAAGGAATATAGCAAAGAAACATGGACGAATTGATATGAAAATGATATATAAATAGACACTTATCAAATTCCCCCACACTTAGACTTTGCTAGTCCTCGAGCAACTACAACGATATTAGATCGAAATAGAATCAAAGAAAAATTAAAACAACACAAATGCTTCAACTTGCAAATAGGCCTCAAAGATTGTACTTAATTATAACCCAAGGAAAACTTCAAAATAATGCACTTGATCAAGAATTTATCTCAAAGATTAGTTTCGCTTCACTTCAATTCCTCAAGTGTGTGTGTGTAGAGCCATTCTCACCTAATCACTTGTAACCCAGATGAGTTTATGCATAAAAATGAATCATATTTAATATTGAAGATGTGTGTATAAATGAACTCCATAGGCTTGCTTTTCAAGTCACTCTCCACAATGTAGACATGCACAACACTAAGGATCAAGTAGGACTTTATTAAGCTTGTAACGTTTGGCTTGGGTGAAGGTATGATAAAGGATAATAATTAGGCTTAAATCACCCACAAACACATAAAATCATTCAAGATTATGTAGAGCTCAACCCCATGACATAAAAAAATTCATTCTTATTCACCAAATGACTCCCCCAAACTTATTCAGAACACTCGAACTCTCTTTTTATTAATTTTTTTTATAACACAAAAGAAACTAAACCCCCACACTTTGTTGTTTTATTCTTTTTAAGAACACTCAAGGTATAAATATCTTTTTCTTCTCTTTCTCTTCTTCTTTTTTTTTCTTTTTCTCTTTTTTTTCATTTTTTTTACTACACTTCCCCTCCCCCACACTTAAACAACACATTGTCCTCAATGTGTAAGTATAGGGACAAGAAGTACAGATTGTTTTTTTTTTCCTTTTTTTTCTTTTTTTTTTTGAAACAAATACAATAGAACTCACTTGAATTGCTCATGACACATCCCAACCTCCTCTAACATCCGAAAACCAGAACATAGCTCAAAATTTAATCGTGAATGATCTACATGCTCATAGGTAAGGGATAAACTGTTTGGAACAAATTCATTTTAGGTTAGGAAATGTTTTAGTGAGTTAACAAAGAAAAAGGCTTACAGAGGCTCAAAGGGGTAACTAGGGATCAATTTCTGTCAAGGTTGGCTATTAAGGCTCAAACGGTCCAAAGATGGCCTAAATCTTTCCCTAATGTTGCACGGTCTAGGATTTCGCCTCGAGTGACCATCAAACAAGTTCTAGAATTCATTGAAATCTGAAGAAAACACTTAAATTGCATAAACCTTCTCTAAGTAAACAAATAACTCAGTGATAATGGCTCGGTGCTCAATGTTGTGCAAGGAATCAAAGGCAAAGCAAAACCAATAAACATTTCAAGCACACAGATCCATGCATCATTTATCATTTTCCAAGAGTTATTCTTAATTCAATCATTGCCTTATCATTGACCCACAAAATGCAAGAAAAGAGGTACGTGGCATTGTTACACCTGAGTCAAGATTGTATATTTCAACAATCCTTAGGACCAGTAGCCCGCAGACTTAAGGTTTCCAGCCTATATACCTTTATTATGAAAGAACAAAACAAGAAACAAGACACTTCAAACAACATGAAATAAACAAACTACAGATTTATTTAGAGAGAATGCGTTTCAAGAGTTAAGGAAACCCCATATTCTGCCATTCTCAGGTTTTTCCACAATGTTTTTTTTTTCGAATCGAAACTGATAAAGACAAAAACACACAACAACTCTAAATTACACAAAACTAAACTTACTCATAAAATAACAAAGTCCAACAAGCCAGCAAACAAAAACAAGTCAGTTAGAATGGGTCTAAAAAGTTTAGAAGTTAGCCTCCTTATTCAGCCATTATGGATTAAAGAAATCCAGAATGCGTTTCAAGAGAACTTGAACTTTTTAAGCCACCACTCTAAAAGCCAAGATTAGAAAATATTACCTGGGGTGAAAGAAACAACCTGAAAAAAAAAATCAACTCAAATAAACACAATAAAGAGAAAGCAAACGAAAATGAAGCAAACCAGCAGATAGAGATTACAGATGGAGCGTTAAATCCAGTTTACGCCTCTTATTGCCTTCTCCAAACCAATCTATCCGAGATATTGTTGGATCAGGCGAATAGACGAATGCTTGTAATTTGTCAATTAACTCCCCTGCCGTTGAAGCTGTAACAAGGATTTGCCTCGCTGATGGTGAGATAAAATTTTTTTCTACAGCTTGATCAAGAAAAGACAACAAACCATCAAAAAAAGTTATTGACATTTAACAAACCAATGGGTTTCCGATGGATGTTTAGCTGTGCCAAAGAGGTGATTTGAAATATCTCCTCTAATGTACCATAACCACCGGGCAAAGCTATAAATGCATCAGATTTAATGACCATATGTGCAATACGCTCATGAATACTAGACACCTGTAACTCTTCCCCCATGGTGTTGCCTACGATATCTCGTACAGCTAATGGTTTAGGGATAATGCCGAGAACTTTGCTTCCTCCTAAGGATGCAGCTGTCGACACACACCCCATTACCCAAGACTACCCCCTCCGTAAATCAAATGAATACCCCTCGCAGCTAATGTCCTACCAAGATCAAGAGCTGCTGTTGTAAACTCTCCATCTTTACCAAATTGCGATCCACAAAATACGAATATATTTTGGAATCGCCGAATTGGTGTTTTCTCCATTTCTAAAAGTGCTCTAAATTGTGCAAGACAATGATGTACGTTAGGATAGCGATCAAGAGAAAGAATCAGGTTATAAAATGACATTTCAAAATATGAAGCAGATATATACACGCCGTAAACTCACAATTTGACACATAAGACATAATTTCGTGGGAGGCTAAATAAATAATTATCGCCCAAAGATTTGAAAAAAATGAGATATGCTTTCGGCGGGGTTTGACAAAACGTACACACTTGTCTCCCACTGAAGCATGAAAAATAGAGATATACTTTCGGCGGAGGTTGACAAAACCTACAAACTTGTCTCCCACGTGAAGCATGAAAAGTAGAGATATACTTTCGGTGGAGGTTGACAAAACCTCCACACTTGTCTCCCACGTGTACTTATGCCATAGGGTAGTCATATAGTTTGTCAAAAAGAAAACTTGAAATTAAAACAAACAAAATCAACAAACAACAACAACACAAAAACAACATTGATAATCAGACAAACGAAACAAGAAAAAAAATTCTACAACAACAATACACATTCAAATATACAAGTAGTTGTGATTGTGGCTCACATCTTCCTCTGGTTTTACGTCCAGTAACGGCTGAAACGCCTTCTATGAGTCGGGGATCTGCTTCCCATCCAGTTTTCTTATAAACTGGCAAACAGGGTCGTTTTTAGTCAGATTCCCTAGACTATAGCACTGCAATTCATCACGAAATTGTGTCCATAGATTAAGCAATTCACGCTGAACAAGTCCACAAGAATGTGACTCGAGAGTTAACAAAACATTATCCAGCGACTCATTACTCAAGCTATTCTTAATAAATGAAAGTTTATCTTCTCTATTCCTGAACGCAAAACCTAATGAACGATAAGTCTGGTTACAATTCCATCTAGCACATTTATAACATACTTGTAACCTTTTCGCTCTTCGCCTCTTGGCGTAGTAGCTTTTTCCTAGACCAGCATGTATTTTGCGAGATTAATGTCCGGCTCACCGGACAATCTCACCTTGGCTTCGATAAGCCATCGGATATCAGCAGGCACATTTAGGAGCATCAATGCCCAAAGTCTAGTGATCCGTACTTTATAAATTTTAAACACAGCATTTTGAGGAAGTGAAGGGAAATATTTACGAAGGTCCGATAGAAAGATATCAGCATCCATTGAAGAGAAGAAAAGGAGAGATATTACCGATAATGCGATTGAG
>SNVD02009009.1:0-36749 GCA_013180625.2 Boswellia sacra | reverse complement strand
TACTGTAGCCCATCGTCTGGGCCTATTATCTGGGTTCCACAATGGCCCATTCCGACTCCTATATAAACCCTCCGGAACGTTGCTCAAGGTAAGTTTTTCACATGTTGACAAATGCACATTTTCTCTGAACTCTTTATCTCTCTACAATTCCTTTAGTTTGAGAGCTTCTCTCTCTAGGAATTTCTCCCAGAGAATTCCGGAGTGCCAGATACTGACTTGAGCGTCGGAGGGTCACCGCCGGCACTAGCGCCGGCACCCCTGACCGTTTTTCTGTGCTCGCAGGACCGGACCCGACACACGACCCGAGCTCCGACCCGCTCCCCCGGCCGTCTGGAAATCGTGCATCAACAGTTGGCGCCGTCTGTGGGAAACGAACCCACGACCACATGGTAATTATCGGTTAAAAAGAAATCGCCCCAGTCCACCTTCCAGAGTTAAAAATCATCGCCCAGATGATTCCTCAATGCTTGTCTCGGAGGAGGGGACATCAGACAATCATTATGCGGAGTTCAAACGAGAAATGGATGAAAAAATCCATAAACTGGAGAAGCTGATTAAACGTTCAGGAGGTGAAGAAGATGGTCGTCCACAATGGGAATCACCATTTGCTGAGGATATTCTAAGGGAGAGATATACACATGGATTCCGGATGCCGCAACTTGAGCCTTATCAAGGGACGACAGACCCCAGAGAGCATTTAGACTCTTTTGTTTCGCATATGGAGATACAAGGGGTCTCAGGGGGAATCATGTGCATAACCTTTTCTCTCACCCTTGGAGGATCAGCTAGGCAATGGTATAGAAGGCTACCAGCTGCATCCATCTCCAGCTTTGAAGAACTTGCCCGCAGTTTTCTCACACATTTCAACAATATGAAAATGCGGAGTCGACCAGCGCAGAGCCTTCTTTCAATCACGCAGGGTCGCAATGAAACCCTTCGTGCGTTCTTGAATAGATATCAGCGGGAGGTTTCACGAGTTGACCTTTTTCATGATGGTTACGCCATGCAAGGCTTGGTTCAAGGAATCAGGGGGGAGCTCCCTCTAGCATGGGAATTCTCCGTCAACCTCCCATGTACGTACCAAGAAGCATTAACAAGGGTTTCTAGCCATGGTGATGCAGAGGAAATCTTTCAGGCCAATTACCCTGGGCAAACTCCGGTGGTACCCAATTCCTCGCGTACAGTTAGAAGACCGTACGATAATCATAGAGGAACGCCTCATGATAAAAATCGTAAATCAGTTTCGGACCGACACTCTGCACGAACACAATCCGAAATGATCACTTCCTGTTACAAGGGTCATCCAACCGACCCCGTCAAGAGCATCATGATCAACCTCAGGAGGAGCACCTTACATTTACGTTGCTTACCATGCCACAGCAGGATATCCTTAAGGAAATCAAGGATAAAGGCCTCCTGAAAGAACCTGCTCCCTTATGGACAAATCCAAAAGCAAGGGATAAGAGAAAGTATTGTCACTTTCACCAAGCCCATGGTCATAATACTGCCGACTGCTTCGAATTGAGGAGACAGATCGAGAGTCTCATCAAGGATGGCCAGCTGCAGGAATATATTTATCGGCCCCCTGAGTCATCCGACAAAAATGACAAAGGGAAGGAGCCGTTGGAAGAAGTAGCCACAATCTTTGGAGGGGTAATGGCCGGTTCGAGCTCCCAAGCCCGAAGGCATCTGGTCAGGCAAGCTAGAAACGACCTCACTCACCACGAGGTCAACCTGACAGCCTCTTCCACCAATGTAGGAAGTCATGACGTTATCTCCTTCTCATCGCAAGATGCGCAAGGCATCCATCACCCACATTGTGATGCCTTGGTCCTCACAGTGATAGTGGCCAACAAAAGGCTACGAAGAGTGTTGATTGACAACGGGAGCTCGGCTGACATACTGACACTGGATGCATTTGATCGGTTGGGTCTTAACCGCAAAGATATGGGAGGCATCCAGACTTCCCTGATAGGATTCACTGGAGGAAAAGTCATTCCTGAAGGAATGATCCCATTACCAGTGACCTTGGGAGAAGGTTCCCTGCAAACAACCAGGATGGTAAACTTTCTCGTGGTAGACCATCCGGGAGTGTATAATGCCATCCTTGGTCGGCCGTCACTCTATGACTTCAAGGCCGTGATGGGTGTTTATCATCATGTCCTAAAATTTCCAACGCCGGTTGGCGTAGGAGAAGTTAGGGGTGAACAGCGAGCCTCCCGAAAGTGCTACAATATGGCCTTTAAAGAGAAGGCACATAAGTTGTTAACAATCCGAGGAGAACCTCCCGTGGTCATAAACTAGACGGTCAAGTGCCACAAAATACTCGAGAACCCATTGACGAAGCATTATGGCTTAACTAAGAGGGTTGTCATCGAGTCAAAGCAGTCGCCCGTCCAGCCACATACGGACTGGTCACCTCGGATGGAGGTTGCTCCCTCGTCCGTGGAATCTCGAGCACTCAAAGAAATACTACTTGTAACCTCTCTCTATATGCAGTGACTCCGCCCAGGAGCTTATGCATGTGTAACAACTCCCATAGGGAGACCAATAAAGAGGTTATTAATAAAGTGCTCAGATTATTCAGAATTCTTGTGACTGCACCTCCTTAAAGCACACGTATAACCAAATTGCAATGAGATGGAACAAGTAAAAGAATACAACACTAGAGAAAAAAAAAATTTTAGTGTTCTTATTATTTGAAAATTGGTTGAGGGATGCCACACATCCTCAACTAGTACATTGAAACGAAAGTAAAGACAGTAAAAGGTAAAATCAAGGCCTGGAGAGCAGCCGTGATATGGTTATTCCTATGACTAAGCATCTACCTACTTGGAAGAATTCCAATTATCCCTAAGAAGTGGCCTCATCACCTCCTTCTTCTTCTGAAGACGGTGAGGTAGAGTCGCCTTGCTTGGCCTCCCAAGCTGCTGTGTCTAATGTCGACTCATAATCATCATCTTTAAGGATGAGGCGGCGGAATTGCTCGGGATCGGGGTTCGCTGTAGGGATAAGCTCTTCCACCAAGTTTAACTCCTCAGCTATGGGTAACTGATCAATCTCTGGATGGCGGTCATGGAACCATCTACGCACCCCATTGACTCCCTCAATGTAGGAGCGTTCCATAGCTTGCTGTTAGATGCGACCCCTACGGAAGCGAGCCACTGCTTTGCCTATCCTACCCTGCTCAGCAGTAGCTCTCTCTCGAAGTTCTTGGCTAAAATCATTGGCCCTTTTACGCTAGATAGCTGCCTCCTTCTTGGCCTCGGACAAGTCAGCCTTCAGCCTACCAATCTGTTCCTTCATCTCTGCCATTCTACTTTCCGTCTCGGTTAAGTTGTCAAGGCAGACTAAATGCTTCGCCTTCCAGTCGTCAACCTCGGAAGTGAGAAGGTTTACTTCCTTGAGGAGGTTGGTATTGGTAGACTCCCCTTGAGCCAAGGGTCCTGTCGCCTACAAAAAGGAAGCCAAGGAGAGGGAAGGAGTTAAGGCATGACTGTCAAAGTATAAAGAAAAAAGGAAGATAGGGTTTCAATGAAGCCTAACCTGAAGGATGATGCCCATCCCGACGGCGATCGCATCAAAGTATGAGAGTTTTACGTCTCCTGGAAAGACATTGGTAGGCATGAGGCGTGCAGCATTTTGAGACAACTCCTGAAGGTAGTCTCCACATGTTGAGCCGCCCTGAAAGCCCGTACTGTCAAAAGTAAAACGCTTGGGTAGCTGAGTGGCTGAAGGTAAACGGCTCCCAGTAGGCTGGGAGGTTGCCACTTCACCCGCAGGCTGAACGGAGGCAGACCTTTCAGGAACTGGCTTCCGTACGGGAACCTCCTTGTGACTACTAGCTCTCATCTTCGGAGGTCTGAGAATTGGAGGACTGCCACTCCGCTTCTTCTGGGATGAACTAGGTTTGTCATGAGTGAAAGGCTTAAGTGGCATCTTGGCTACGAGTTGAGCAAACCGCTTCTTGGTAGGATGTAATGGGAATAATCCTGCACGAAAATAAAACTGGTAAGACTGCAAGTACATGTTTGATGAAATAAGATCGAAAAGTAACGACCCAGCTTACCTTCCGGAGGAATGGGAGGTGATAAGCCAAGACGGGCCAACTGCTCCCGATCAGTGAGGTTATTCACGTTTTTCGCATCCACGGGTAGCTTGAGCACCACTTGCAAGTCGTCCCTCTCTTTTTAAGACAACAGCGGACGCTTGGTCCAAGAAGCTGCAACAAAAACAGAAAATAATGTCAGTCGATCAAGAGTGGTCATAACAAAGTCAGATAAGGAGCCATTATAATATGGTACCACAAACACCAAAATGCATCCTAATCTTCAACTTCTCCCCCTTTGGACGAGCACCTTCCTGATACTTCCAACCGCCACCACACCAGAATTGCTTAAACTTCCATTCTTTCACATGGGAAGGAATGCCAAAAAGGCGGTTGGGGTCATCCGTCTTCCCTCGTTGGGATATATAATAGTACCCCGTCTTCTCTCCATTCGGCGGGTGAATGGCAAATATGTGCTTAACATGATTGGTGGTAGGGTCGCCAAGGCCGGCACTTCTGAATAAACTTTGAAAAGCTATCAGAAGCCTCCACCCATTGGCCGACAGTTGGGACGGAGCGATGCCCATAGCATCGAGTATACGGCGAACGTAGTTATCAAAAGGCACCCGGAGACCAGCTCTCAATAGCTCTAAGCTTAGACCAATGACACCGCGGGGTGGCTTACTCCACCGATCACCCTTCCTTGGAAGAAACAGGATGACCGAAGCAGGGATAAGGAAATGGGCTCTATATGTCTTTAATCGGTCTTCTGGAAGCTGGTTATCAATATGGTCCGCCTCCCACCACTTTCCGGCCTCCGGTTCGCTATCCGAGGTAGCAGAGGACGACCAGTCGCTGTCCCCTTCAGTGTTTACCACCTCATGGTTGACAGAATTTTGTCCCAACTCCCGATCCGGACCCAAGAAGTTTTGATAAAATTCGTTAACTTCTTTACGGTTGGTCGCCGGATCCTTGTCCCTGAAAGACTGGGTTTGATGACTCGGTTCCCCCCGTATCAACCTTACAGTGGTTTTGACTCTAGCCATCTGCACAGTCAAAGAGGGGTCGTTAGTCATCAAACCAAGTCTACTGAGGGAAGGAAGAGGTGAGTAAAAAAAAAAAAAAAAATTGCTGGGGGACTGTATCGAGAGTCCGCGGGAGCACACCCGCGGAGGATAAAGTATTCAAAGTTAGAATGTCCGCGGAAGCACACCCGCGGAAGAAAAAATATATTGAAACTTGAAAGTCTGCGGAAGCACGCCCGCGGAGGAAAGTTTATTCAAGTTTGAAAGTCCGCGGAAGCACACCCGCGGAGGAAAAATTATTAAAGCTTGAAAGTCCGCGGAAGCACACCCGCAGACCCGCGGAAGTACGCCCGCGGAAGAAAAATTATTCAAGTCTGAAAAATCCGCGGGATCACGCCCGCGGATCCGCGGAAACACCCCTGCGGAGAAAAAATTATTTAAGTTTAAAAATCCGCGGAAACACCCCCCGGAGAAAAAATTATTTAAGTTTAAAAATTCGCGGAAACACCCCCGCGGAGAAAAAAATTATTTAAAGTTTGAAAATTCCCAGAAAACCCCCCGCGGAGGAAAAATTATTTAAGTTTAAAAATTCGCGGAAACACCCCTGCGGAGAAAAAATTATTTAAAGTTTGAAAATTTGCAGAAAACCCCCCGCGGGAAAAAATTATTTAAGTTTGAAAAATTTTCAGAAACACCCCCGCGGAGAAATAATTTTTGAAGTTTGAAAATTCGCAGGAACACCCCCGCGAAATAAAATGAAGTTTCGGAATTTTCACAAACACCCCCGCAATTTTTAAGTAAAAGGTTTGAAATTTTGCACCAGCACCCCCGAAGTTATATAATGAAAATTTCGAAATTTGCTAATATGCCCCCGTACTTATTCAAATTTTCTGCATGAAGTCCTTGCAAATTCACGTAAACCTGCATGACGCAGGCAGCAAGGCCAGCGCCCAGCGCTCGCGCGAGCAGCGCCCAGCGCGCGTGCAATCGCCCAGCGCGCCCAGGCAGCACGCCTAGGCAGCGCGCCCATGCTGCGTGCCCGGGCAGCAGCCCATGGGGCCTCGCCTGCTCGCCTAGCGCGCACAGGCCCTCGCCCGCTCGCCCCGCGCGCACAGGCCCTCGCCCGCTCGCCCCGCACGCACAGGCTCTCGCCTGCTCGCCCCGCGCGCACAGGCTCTCGCCCAGCGCGCCCATGCAGCGTGTCCAGGCAGTGCGCCCAGGCAGCGCGCCCATGCTGCGCGCCCAGACAGCACGCCTAGGCAGCGCGCCCATGCTGCGCACCCGAGCAGCACGCCCAGCGCGCCCATGCTGCGCGCCCAGGCAGCACGCCTAGGCAGCGCGCCCATGCTGCGCACCCGGGCAGCACGCCCAGCGTGCCCATGCTGCGCACCCGGGCAGCACGCCTAGCGTGCCCATGCTGCGCGCCCAGGGACTCCACCACGTCCAAAAACTCATTCATATTTCTTTTTCTTTCACACACAATCGCATAAACATACGTAGGGCATAATCCGTACAGAATTTTTGCATTAAAGAAAAAATTTTTCCATGCACTCTAAAGTGTATACACAAGTGAAAAGTACTTACTTGTGGCGGTTGGAAAATCCGGGTTCAGGTTGGAGAGTCCTGTTTGCTGGGGTCACTTGTACTGATCGCCTCCCGGGTGCTCTCTCCTATTTTTGAGTAAACCCTATTCCCCAATACTTGTGTTTTATATAGAGCACCAACTTAGGGTTTAATAGATCACATATTTGGGCTGGCCCCTTGACGCATTTAATTTTTAGCCCAGAAATAACTAAATAGTCCCTACGTCGACCCATTGGTCAACTTGGGCCTGGGGGGACTAATGTTATGGCCATAATAATATTGGGCCTAATTGTCTCTAACACAGTAAGCCCATTACTGTGGTCCATTATCTGGGCCCATTATCTGGGCCCATTATCTGGGTTCCACAATGACCCAGCCCAGCTCAATTATTTATGATACGGTAAGCCCATTACCGTATCCCATTACATGGGCCCATTACAGTAAGCCCATTACTGTATCCCATTATCTGGGCCCATTACAGTAAGCCCATTACTGTATCCCATGAGCTGGGCCTATTACAGTAAGCCCATTACTGTATCCCATTATCTGGGCCCATTACTGTATCCTACTATCCGGGTCCATACGGTAAGCCCATTACCGTATCCCATTACATGGGCCCATTACAGTAAGCCCATTACTGTAGCCCATTATTCGGGCCCATGAATAATTTAATAGTCCCTACGTCGACCCATTGGTCAACTTGGGCCTGGGGGGACTACTGTTATGGCCATAATAATATTGGGCCTAATTGTCTCTAACACAGTAAGCCCATTACTGTGGTCCATTATCTGGGTCCATTATCTGGGTCCATTATCTGGGCCCATTATCTGGGTCCCACAATGACCCAGCCCAGCTCAATTATTTATAATACGGTAAGCCCATTACCGTATCTCATTACATGGGCCCATTACAGTAAGCCCATTACTGTATCCCATTATCTGGGCCCATTACAGTAAGCCCATTACTGTATCCCATTAGCTGGGCCTATTATCTGGGTTCCACAATAGCCCATCCCGACTCCTATATATACCCTCCGGAACGTTGCTCAAGGTAACTTTTTACATGTTGACAAATGCACATTTTCTCTGAACTTGTTATCTCTCTAGAATTCCTCTACTTTTGAGAGCTTCTCTCTCTAGGAATTTCTCCCAGAGAATTCCGGAGTGCCGAATACTGACTTGAGCGTCGGAGGGTCACCGCCGGCACTAGCGCCGGCACCCCTGACCGTTTTTCTGTGCTCGCAGGACCGGACCCGACACACGACCCGAGCTCCGACCCGCTCCCCCGGCCGTCTGGAAATCGTGCATCAACAGTCTATATATAAAATTTGTGTGCAAGTTAATATAATATTAGATGAATTGAAAAATTAATATAAATTATTAATGTAATAAATACTGATGACTCATGTAACATTGAATAAATGATATCACATTAAATTTATGCAAACAATATTAGTAATAAATCAAAATTTTCCTTTTATTAAGGAATAATAAAATTTCTCCCTGAACTAAGGCCTCATTTGAAGTCATGACGCGTATTTTTTGAAACCTCTTTTTTAACCCATCAGGTTTGTCAATTAACAGAAAAGCTAATAGCTCAAGAGTAAACTAGTAATATTGCTTATATTAACAATGGCGTAACAACATGTAAACTAAGGTTAAACTAATCATACAAATAAACTTAAGTTAAAAGTCAAAATAAACAATAATTATAATTTAAATTAAAAAAAAAAAACAAATTTCCATCGCCACTTTGTCTCCATCTCCATCATTCCTCACCATTTTGTCTTTATCTTCACAGTGCATGCCTAGACCACTCTGACTCCATCTTCACCACTCCTAAATTTCCTCAGCAACCAAACAAAGCATAACATTAAACACTAAAAATCACCACCAATCTACCCAATAAATACCCTGTACCAATAAAACCCCTAAATTGAATATATGTAGGGCACCACATCAAACCATCATCACTGATTCACCATCACTGTCATCTCCAACATATAAACCACTATCCCAACCTAAAAATTCATTGGAAATTGGACACACCACTATTAAAAAAACAAAAACAAAAAGACCACCATAAATTGCTAGGGTGAACTACTGATCTCTAGTGACGAATGATTGATGACGACCTTTAGGTTTTGTTTTTTAGCTGCGCATGAGACTTTTGGGAGGGGTGGTGAAGGTGACGGAGGGACAACAGTTGATGGTGGAATCGATTTGCGTTTTGTGGGTTTTGCAGGGTTTTCGATGGGTTTTTAGGGTTGATGATGACAGAATAATCGTAGGGGAGGTTGTGGTCTATGAGGTGGTGATGGTGTGAGATGCCACTCACCAGAGACCGATAGTGAACAATAATGATGGTGGTTGTTTTTTGGCATCTTCAGGGTTTGTCCGGAGAGAGCGACATACAAATAGTCGATGAGAGAGCAGTTGATGAAGTATTATACATTTAATTATTATAATAAATATTTTAATTACTAATTTAATAAATAAGAATATAAGTAGAAAGGTATTAAGTCACTACACCCACATTTTAATATAAACTGACTATTATACCTCCAACTCTGTTAGCTTTTCCATTAAGAGACCAACCCGAGGGGGCAAAAATTACAATTTTAATATAAAATTACAATTTTTCATCTCATGCCACATGATACAATAGCATGCTAATCATATTACATTTTCCACCTGGGAGTTTGCGCAAGTTAAGGGCAAAACAGTCATCGCGTAATATGCAGTAAGGGATATGACAGCTTGACAGAATGGTTGTAATGTCGCGGGGTTATGTGCCTATTTCTGAAAATGTGGGGGGTCATTGAATTTTCCCAAACATTGGGGTTCGGTTACAATCACCCTTTTCTTAAGTCCACAAACACCTCGAGGCTTAGCTTAACTGTCTTCAGTGACTTTAATTTTTCTTTGATTTGATTGAGAATAATTTATGTACTAATAAAAGAGGTATCAATATCTTTTAAGGTTTCTTGAAATCCCATATAGTCATTTTAGATTTTTAAAAATTTTAAATACTCTCAATTGTCATCAATTTTTGTCAAGATTTTTATTATCTATATAAATAAAATTAGTATATCAATGAAATTAATTTATAACTTTAATATTAAAAATGGTGTAGTAATTTAAGGATTAATAAGTATATATTAAATAAATATAATAAAAACAACTAATAATTTAGTATAAATATTTATATTAGAAAAAGTTCACAAACAAACGCTTTAAAAAAAATTGACAAATACTTTTAATTCATTGTCAGTAAATAATTGAATGAAAAATTTATAAAGGAAAAAACTCAATTTCCCAAAGGAGACATACTATTAATAATAACTTTGTCTTATTTTATATTTTTATAATTCTCTCTCTCTCTCTCTCTCTCTCTTAATAAGAATCATAAGATTGGAAATGATTTTTTCTTGCAATTTATGGCAAATGGTTGCTCAATGGATTTTTCTATAATTTAAAAAAATAAATAAAAATATTTAAACTCAAGTATTAATTTTTTAAAAATTATACCTATTTGTGATGTACTCTAATATATTTTAAATTAATATACTCTTTTTAATGTTTAAGTTAGAGGACAACTCTTAAATATATTAATTTTGTTGATATAATAATATAAAACTTGATATAATTGATGATAAGGGACGTGTGTGATATTTTATAAACTTGAGGTGTCTACGTTATCAAAAAACAAAATTATCCAACGTCAAATTAAAATCATATACTAATTTCGCAGTTTCAAGTTTCACTATTATTGACTGATAGCCTAACTAAATCTCAGGGGTGTTCGTGTACTTCTCACGTTTTTTTTCATTTTAAAAGGTTTCTTCAAAATTTCAAAATTTTTAAAGGATTTTTGTATACTTTAAGGATTCGAGCTCCCCATACTTCGCATGATCAAATTCAGGGGAATTGCATAGATCCGGGATGAATTTTTTGTCTCGACCCAGGTTCGGATATCAACCTCCCCAGATTCACATTTGACTTTTGCCATCCCTAGCTGTAGCGACAGTTCGGCAAGTATTTTACATTGTATTAAATTATGCCATGCACAAATTAATACAACAAATGTTGCACTAACCAGCATAGAGTAGATAGGTTGCACTAACTAAAAATAAACTTTACAAATTCTTTCTGTTACAAATAGAAACTTAAATACGGAATAAAAAATAGTTACCGTATAAATAGTTATTACTTTTTAATCTAACTTGAAAACCCATAGGCCACCACCAGTGCCAACCACTGAAAATGTTGTCGACGAGCACGTGCCCAGCACTCCATCCACTAACAAAAATGCAAGGCCCCATCTCTATCATTGGTTGGGTTACTATTGTCATAGGAGATATAATTTGGCCATATGCCTTATTTAAACATTTCGTTCCACAACTGCTACTGCCATCTAACGATGGCGTGTGGTTTCCACTGCCACATTCATCTGTAAGAGTGGCAAATCAGCCTAGGCAGGGCTGGGGATCCAGAAACCGGAACGGTTGGGGAATTACCCAGATTTTTGGGGTTGGAGGTCGAGGGCAGGGCAAGGCTAGGAGAGGGTGAAGAACCCCAGACCCAGGATTATAACCCGGTCATTCAATTATATTTGATTTCAAAATATTATATAAGGGCGTTACGAGGACTAGTGATGGCAAAAAAAACCTAGTTGTGCAAGTATCCAGGTTTTTCGGGGAAAATTTTCTCCGGATTTGCTGGGTTAAAGTGCGGAGACGAGTGTTATATTGTAGATGTAAAACCAGGTGCAGTCCGGGTGCGGTATACACCCTTCTTACCCCGCACCTGGACCGATTAAAACATAATATATTTTAAAAAAATTAAGATTATATATATAATGTATTACATTATTATTCATGTGTTAAAAAACTTAAAATGTTAAAAAATTCAAATCCCAAATTTACTACCTAATTATTCAACTCTGAACTCTCATCTCTCACAAAAAAAATTGAGCCCTTATTAAATCGATCAGCCCAAAAAAATTTCAAGGAAATTTGTTCAACCCAACCCAACAAAAAAATATTCACAAATCGGAAAAATCTGGGGATATATTCTGAGTAAAACCGGGGGGAAAATTACATATCCAAGGAAAACCCCACCTGCATCGCATGAAAAAAAAAAAATCCGGGGAAAATCGAGGACTGAGAAGGGCACCACATCATCTGACCTAAGTACAAAAATGTAAAACCCGCACCTGAATTTTGCTATCCCTAACAAGGACAAGGTTCGAACCGACAACCTAGAGATGGAGGGTTCATTGCGAGGACACGGTTCGAACCCCAAGACCTATAGATGGAGGGTTTCACTTGTAGACCCACTTGTCTCAGGATTGCACGAGCGAAGAAACTGCCAAGCTATTCTTCAAGATAACACATAAAATTTAAATAAGTTAGACATAACAAGGGCTCAAGCCTACGCCACTAACATATCCTTACGCTACACATACCACCCAAGCTACATCTTACATTATTTTTAGTAGTGGTAGTTTTAATACTAATAGTATAGCTAAAAGTTAAGTAGGAAAAAGAAATAATTGCAAACCCAAAGATTTGGGGCCCGGACCCGAGAAAAAATTCCAGGGAATTCCTCGGGACCGGCGAGTGAAATTGATGCCTTGGGCCAGGGCCATTCCCATTCATCAGACTCTAAAGCATTCCACTATGTAATCAGAACTGGTAATCGGTCGTCCAATCAATGAATCTAAGACAACTCTCGTTCATGGGTTCTTTTATCAAAATGCAGCCACCATTACTTTAATCTTACATGATCGAGTAGACAGTTGAAATCCAGTTAGAATGGCAGTGGTGTCATGAAACATGCCTTAGTTTATAAATATATAATTAAATATAAACAATTAGCAATAATCTCAAATATATTTTTAGCTACTGATCACAACCTAAATTCAACATATAACATAATTTATGATTTGTAAATCAATAGTGCTAGATTTATTACCAACAAATAATCCAAATTCTACAATTTGATATGTCAATCCATGTGACAAAAATTCACTGGAGGTGAAAAAAAAAAGAATAGAGGAAGTTACATCTCCAATAGCATTTTGTTATGTAGACTACTATATCAAATTATATAGTTTGAGTTTTATGTAGGTTGTGTAACTACTATTAATATTACTGGTCATCAAAACTAATTTTTTAAATATAAAATTACGTACTTTAAAATTATATCACATTGTTAAAATCGTATTAGTAATAATATACTAATAATACAAAATATAAGATATTTTATAATAAAATATGATTAGATATGAATTAAAGATATGAAATTAGTCGAGGATTATCAATATGTTTAAGCAATCAATTTTTAAAAAAAAAATCCTGTGATTATCTTAAAATTTAAAAGGATTACAGTGTATTACTTCAAGGATATAATTAATTAACCTTAAAATTTTTCGTTTTTTATTTTTATAAAGAAGCTAGCCCGGGCGATAGCCCAGCTTAGCGCCTGGGCAGGTTCGCCCCCTCTGCAAGATAACAAGTCGATCTGTTCAATTTAACTAAATTCTTCACTATCTGCGAAGCAGTGCAGGAACATACCAATAGGACATAGTGCCGTTCAGCAAATATTTTATGCCATGTATTACGATCCATAGAAAAATCCATTATAATAAAACCACCATAAATTAATATTATGGAAATTAAAAAAATTATTATTTTAGTAAAATTATTTATTTATTGTTAACTAAATAATATACTAATTTCTCGATAAATAAATAATATTTTAATATATCGATAAATAAATATTAATTTTAGAATATTTATATTTTTTAATTATTTGTAATGTATCATTTTTTAATCAAGATTCATATATGTATTATAAATAAAAATATAATAAATCAATATGGTCAAAAGTTAATAAATTATATAAAGCCATTTATAATCTACATTATAAAGATGTAATTGATGTTAGACATATTTTGATTTACTCTAGTGAAAATGATGTACTGATGGAATCGGCTACAAGCAAAAAGTTATTGAAGGACTAATATATGCCGACTGATGATGATCATGATTTAAATGATAGTTGTACTTTAGAAAATATGAGGTTATTCAAGTAATTGTAACCTCTAATAACTATTTTGCTCTAATATGAAAAACATATAATAAATATGGTTACATGCTTTGCAAAAAATTAAGAATGAGGTTGAGTTTGGGTTAGATAGGAAAAAAAAAACTTTAGATGCATATTTAAAAAAAAAAGTAGAATTCAAAAACTAGAAATTGTTAAAAAAATCATTTTAAAATTATGCCTTTATATGTTATTTATGATACGTATTTGATCAACTGTTAATTTATATTTTAGTTGGATCCTAAAGGATTTAGAAAAAAAAAATTTATCTTATAAATTTAGCAAATTTATTAGTTTAATATATTGGTACGGGATCGGAAGATTTTATTATTTAATCAAGATTATTAATTTATTGTACATTCATTTATTTATCGAGGTTTTACAGTATTCTTATTCTTATAAATTAAAAAAGAAATCTTAATTTAAAATTAAAATGAACTTTAAGTTCCAAACTATAAATCCTAAATTCTAATTTTCAAACTCTAATTTCAAAATTTTTAAAGCAGTGGAGATCATTTTACCAGCCCTGGAAAGATCATGAGAGAATATTTCATATGTTTTGGGATATAAAATTATATATATATGTGTGTGTGTTATTCATATGTATATATGTTATTCTTTCCCTATTTGGGAATTGTAATTATATTTTGTTTACATATATCTTACTTTCAATCGTAAGTAAGCTTGCTAAAACAATTTATTTTATTATAGTTTGATTGAAATTTGAACTCAAATTTTTTTATTTGACAATAATCCAGTAGATAAATTATATAAAGGTGAATGGGGCTTATGAACCCCAAGTGTAATTTCGAACCCTTTTATCTAAATGCATTCATTATTTGAAAACTTGATAATTCATTGTTTATCCAACAATTTAAATCATTTCAAAACTAAATCAACATAACCTGTAGAAATTAAAGAGTTTATTATTGTATTTAATGTAAATTTCCTAAGAAATTTTAAAAAAATATATACGTACCTTGATTTATTAATAAAATTAATTCTTTTCTTATAAATCACTTGTTTCAGAAAATTTCAATGAAATTACGTGCTTTAAATGTATTTTTTGTGTAATAAATATTGATTGATTAATTTAGAATTGATTATAAAAATTCTTCTAAAAAATTAATAATTGGTATCTTACTGTATTTATAAAGGGGTTTGTAAAGCAATTTCAGAGTTCATATAGTCCTACCTATTACTATTTGTTTTATAAAAGTTGATAAATTAAATTTAAAACTTAATTTATGTTTACTATTATAGGAAAATACCACGAACTATTCCTGGATTTTGATGATATTTTATGTACAGATAAATTGTTGTCCTTTAAATCATTATATTAGGGATAAATTTGTAATTATATTTGATAAGTTTTGAAAAGTAAAATGACTATGAATTTGTTAACTAATGATAATAAATTATGTTTTTTCTGCCAAAACATAATTTAGTGATATCACATGAATTCATATAAATGAATAACCATGGATAATTTACAAGTGTTACTTTTAATTAATTGATTAATTTTATTTATATTGAGAATTAATTCACATAATAACCATTTAATGTGTTAAAATATGTGAAAATCTAAATCTAATCCCAAAGAAAAATGATTTACCAACCTTTCCTATTACATCACTCGTCGCGGCTAGATATGCAATGTTGGGCTGGATTTCTCCGAGCCAAATGATAGAGCATGCAACATGAGAACATGCCATTGGAAACAACAAACCATTCATATCTCATTCGAAGACCATCAAATCATACATATCAAAACTTCATAGGATTTGGAAGCAAACAATAGAACTAAGAAACAAAATACAAACCAGTGGATGAAAGTAGAAAGTTTACTTTCTGATACAACGGTTCTCCAACCATGGCACATTCTTAAAAATTCCTTTATGATAAAGTCTAACAAACCAAACATCTCTCGCATTATAACCACTTATTGAAGTGCAGACAGCTCTGGGTTTCAGTTGAAATGTAATCCCTGGCTAAGTTGTGATATACCCTTTGTCATTGCCTGCATGTAAAGTAGAAAGAGTGTGAATTGAAGATCTTCGTTCACAAATTTCCTGAACTATTTATTAATGAACCCTGAAGGCTATAGGCTTCCATCTACATGCAGAGGGTATCCTCTGCTGGGTGCCTTCCCTTGTGCTGCTAAAGTTGAATCTATGTTGAGCTATAAATCAATAGCTACCATGCAAAATTATTAATGGCAGTGAAGCAGAATGTGAGAACAAAGATTACATCTATGATTCAGTAAATGCAATTGCACTGCTAAGTTACATAGTGAGGACTTCTTGAAGGCCAAGAAATTCAATGAGGCTAGTTGAACTTTGCTGAACTCTGTACTTTGCAAAACGAGATGTAATGATCTCTAGTAAGCATGTCTGTACCACCGCTGAAGAGCAGCTATAAACAATGTTGAACTGCTAATCACCTACCAATATTCCTAAATTCTTTTGGATTAACTCACTGAGATTTCATGAAATGATTATAGTTGAGTATATCTGTACTAACTCCAGATTGCATTTATGGATTTGTTAAAGGTGTATATCAGTTCGTAATATCCTAAATGAAGAATTTCTTACAAAGCAAAACTATTCACTGCAGGAGACGAACAAACTATAACCAGAAAACAAACAGAGTAGCTACTGGCTACCAATTAACCAACAAATAAAAGAGAATAAGACTAATGTGAATTTGTCATAAAGCTTCCCATTCATAACTGCTGAATTCTGGTAGTATCCCCAAGCAGCTAAATGGTAATAACATCAATCACTATTATTAGTTAGTAAAATGATCTCTTGACAAGCTACGTTCTTTTTATGCATAAGAGTTCAATAAGTAAACGAAAAAAGTAACCAAATTGTGAACAAGTTATAAACTGAACCAGCAAGAATATTTTCAGAGGGGCCAAATTGATAATTTTCATTAACAAGAGACGAGGAAAGATGAAAATCGATCATGGGCATGAGATTTTGATACGCAGATATAGATTTACGCTTTATAGAGCATCTAAAGAGTTTTTCCCGAAAATTAACCTTTAAAGTTATGATCTAGGCTGTTGCAATCTAATAATCCTCAGAAGTGAAGAACTGAATATATAATTAGATAAAGGTTGAAGCACAGTTGAGAGGAAAAACTTACCAAGAATGTGAGGTATAAAATACTAAATTCAACCATGATAATCACACTCCAAATGGATATATCCGGATGTCATACTGGTCCATATCCTCGACTCCCCTTAGCCTTTGTTTCAGCTCCGGTTGAGGCCACCATAACTCCAATTTGCTGAAAGTCTTTATGCGCCATAGCTCTTCAGGAAGCTTTCTCAAGTAAGCACAAGGATTGATAATTAAGAATTCAAGTTTGGACATGGCTCCTGTCCCCGTTGTCCACTCCTCTAGCCATAGCATTGATTTGAGATGCAAAATTTTGAGGCTGGGGAAACCTCCTGGGGAACAAACCATCTTTCTTCCCAATTATGACTTGTGCTTTAGTTTGAGGACTTGAAGATGTGGCAGCTTTTCAAGTGTTGGCATGGGATCATCCTTTAGTTCTGTGTTTGACAAGCTCAGGTGGGTCAGATTTGGCGGAAACTGGTATTCACTCAGGATAATTGATGAATGTTGTGAGATATTGGCTTCATTCACCAGCTTCAAGGACTCGAGGCAAAGTAGTTCAGAGAGGCTGTTGGACATGACAGATTGATAAGAACTCAAATTTCCAAATATCCGGAGGCTTTGAAGATTTGGTAGTCCGCCGAATATATCCCGAGTACAACTACTTGCGTGTAAGGCTGATATGAAATTCAGATCTTCCAGAGATTTGTAACATTTTCCTGGATGTGCGGGCAGGTTAATGAAATAAAAGTTAAGGTGCTTCAATTTCAGCAGCTTCCATATGTCTTCTGGAGTGTGATAAATTTTGCTAGACGGCATGTCTAGAGTAAAAAGGTTGAGAAGGCTGCATAGTGAAGAAGGAATGGTTGTGAGGGAAGGGATATTCAGCTTCAAATATCTCAAAAGAAGTAAATTCTCTATTCCATGGGGACATTGTTCGAGAATCAGAGTTCCTAAATCCAATACTCTGAGGAGTTTGAAGTTCTTAGAAATGTAATTGCAGTCATTTGGATGGTCGCCGATTGATATGAGGCACAGCAAAGACCTGAGATATGGGACAGAATGCTTTGATGAAACAAAATGACTCAGCTCTTTCTGAATGGAGTAAAATTTGCTTCCTTTGCATGTATCCTCATCAAAACAATAGTTCATCATAAATTCCACCCGTCCAGCCGCATACATTGATACAATCCATTGAATACCAGGAATATAGCATGTTTTGATTTCGCCTCTATCTCTTCTCTTCTTCACTTGAAGCAAGCCTCTATCTATTAGTTCTTGTAGATATTTCTTAGCTGTTGCAACATCGTTATCATGAATGAAACCTTCAGCTATCCACAGCTGATACAAATGCCTGGTGGCAATCTCAATGCCTTTACTAAGGACAGCCAAATAAAGAAAGCAGGGTTTCAAGTAAAAGGGTAAACTGAAGTAAGAGTCCATTTGAACCCTTTGAAAATTAAGACCGGAATATCGGTGACAATTTTCCTCTAGTGTATCACGCCCGACGTTTAATATGATGAAATGCAAGTCCTTATAAGTTAGTTTCACTGGTCCTGTCAAAGGAATTCCATCATCAAAAGAAAATTCCTTTCCGTTCTCAAAACTGAATTCATGGAGAAAGTCCATATCACTGAGTGTAGTAAGTACTCTACTTCGATTGCGTAAATCAGGAAGGGCTTCTTTGAGATCATACCATGCATCAATATACCAGACGTCGTCAAGCACAATCAAGTGCCTCTTGCTCGATAAGTAATCACGAAGACAAGTTTTCTTTTGGTCAAAATTTTTTTCCACAATTTCGCTCAAACAGGAAGAAGGCATCACACACTTCATTATGTCATCTAATATCTTCTCGGGATTGTTTGCACCAGTCACCAAAACCCAAGCGTGACAATCAAAATAATTCTTCACATAATTGCTGTTATAAGCCTGTTCAGCTAAAGTAGTGTTCTCCGACTCAGTGTCCCCACGAATTCCAATAAAGGAAAGTTGTGGCCCTCCCTCAACTAACAGATCCAATAACTCTTCCATCTTATCCTCTAAAACCTCCACACCGGGTTCACCGTTGATGAGCTTCCTCTCCCCATCGCTTTGAACAGTCCGCGAAGATGAAGAAGAATGGTGGGGTTGATTTTGAGTAGATCTGAGTTGAAGAATTTGCTGAATCCTCCGTTTAATATTAGGACTGAGCTTTCTTTGTAGGTCGTGAAGAGCAAGACGTAGCTTCTTGCAATTGCTTTCAGTTTCAGTCTTGTGTTGCAGTTGCAGAAGGGTGTTGATAATACATGTGTCGATGGCCTTCTCACATTTACGGACAAAGTAAACCATTTTTCGGATTAAGCGAAGCAATTTTCGCTTAACGGCCTTCTCATCGTTTCCGTCATCTGAATCCTCTCCATCTTCCTTGTCTTCAAAGAGGTCCCCTTTGTCATTAGCATCCTCTTCACCTTCCTCATCCTTACCTTGATCATCGTCCTTGTTCTCAAAGTGGTCCTCTTTGACATTGTCATGAGCATCCTCTTCATCTTCTTCGTCATCTCGTTTGTCCTTCTCCTCGTTTTCATCCGCATGCTTGTCAACATTATCATCCTCCTCGTCATCACCAAAATCAGAGTCTGAGTCAATCAGATCGTCAACTTCAAACTTGTATTGACATTCCTTTAGAAAAGATACCATGACTTCAATCTCAGATTGAAGATCATGAATCTGTTCCTTGGCTCCATCAAGCATCGTTCCTTCTTCCCCTGCTAACACCCTTCTCAACCTCTCTGAAAATAGTATAGCATCCATCTCTCTCTTTAATCGACTAAGAGTGTGAACTCTAGCTTCAAAACTTACTGTAAAATGATCCCAAAAGCAAGGAAGCTTTGATGATTCAGCCAAACTGAGCAACCTGTACGTGTTCTAACATAAAGGTTTTGAAAAAGGAGCTAAATTTGCCGGCCTGTGTGTTACCATCAGAACAAGGGGGGTGAGCTGAACTTAGACCAAGCCTTGGGGGTGGCACGTTTTTCCCCTATAATAATGTTTAATTTGTCACTCCTTCAGCACTCGATAGAGTTGACAGGCCATCGATAATGTAAGCATTAAAGAAATGTTGTCAGGTGTTGGTCAAATGGAAAAGTTTCATCTAACCACACACATCCGAGATTATTTCGACAATTTTCTATCAGATAAGGTTACGTCTTTTTATTTTTATAGTTTTAAATTTTATTTTTTTATTATATATTTTTTAATATAATTTATATCCAATCTTAATTATATATATATATATATATTTTTAAATTTAAAATAATTTAAAATTAACTTCATATACTATCCCTGAATTCAATTAAAAAAAGAACACGTCCTAAGTTAAAGGCCTTCGATAATGCAAGCTAAAAAAGGTTTTCTTTCACGGGCCCTTGCCTGCCACTAGCGTATTCGAATCTTCGACTTTAGTAATAGCCTCTTTGTAGAAGGCCGGCCTTCAATAATGGAAGCATTCAACGCATGATGTTAGGTGTTAGTCAAATATCAAGGGCGTCAGGGCCTTAAATAATGTAAGCTTTTAAGGGTTATCTTTTCACGGGTCCTTGTCTGCCACGTGGCATTTTATCCATATTATATATGCTCACTTGAGCCAATGTCTACAGAGAATAAGACAAGAGAAAATAAAGTAAATTCATGCTTGTGAAGTTGTGACATGGAAATGTCGATGAAAAAAAAAAAAGAATAATATTGAAATTTAATATAATTAATCATATAATTTTAAATAAATTTAATTATTGCTCAATGGTTATATATTTCAAAGATCTTGAGAAATCACATATAATTAAAATAAAAATAAAAATAAAAATAAAAAATATTGAAGCATTAATTGTGATTTAATTTTTTCTAAATGCATCTCATATAAATATTGTTGCAAGGAGTGATCGTTAAATATGACGCACTGGTGGAGATAAACAAAAATTATAGAATAACGTATCAATAATTGATTGTACTGGTGAATCTTTCTCAGATAAGTTAATTAATAACTCAGGCATAAGGATTTATATAAATTTCAAAGAGAAAAAAAGTGCCATATGTCCGTATTATATTTCAAATCATTTTATTTAAAATAATAATACTCGTCCTAAATTTTATGTTCTAAATTATACTTATTTAATTAATAATTGATAAATTAATAGTTTGATGATGTGAAAAATGATGCAATATTTTAAATACATGTATCACATTATATGTGATGCGTTATTTTAAAATAAATTTCGAGAAGCAGTTTTGGTGCAATATAAATGAATATATAACCACGGAAAGATTATTGGTTAATTTAACAACAATGATAAAAGTAAAATGATGGAATGATGTATGCAACAAAATGGATGCATAAAGAATGCAAATATTTGATACTAAATATAAATTTAGAAAAAAGTAATTAACCCCATTTCATTTCTAAACAAAAGAATTTTAAAAGGCCAATATACACAAGTAATTGGCACTTGCTATAGCCTTCAATAATTTTTAAAATTATATCACGGGAAAGGGATCCAAAAGTTTCACCTAACTACACATCTTAGATTATCGCTATAATTTTTTATATTATAAAAAGGGTTTGTCAAGTATATTAGATATATCGTATATTAATTTTTAAAATTATATAAAAGTTATAAATAATTATATAAAAATTATAAATAAGTATATAAAATATATATTTATTTATAATTTTTATATACTTATTCATAATTTTTATATAATTAATGTATAATATACTTTGACATATTGATATAGTATGAGCAATTATCAAGTTAAAAGGCCTGCAATAATCTAAGCTTTAAAATGTTATCTTCCACAGGCCCTTGTCTGCCGCCTGACATATTCGAGCTGTCTGCCGCCTGACGTATTCGAATCTTCAACGTTGGCTATTAGCCTCAACCTTTATTCACATTTTGTCAATGTTAAGTCCATCTTATATTTTTTCTTAAAAATATATCTTACGCTTATAAAGCTTTAAACCTTTATACATGATGATACCCAGTTGCGCCAAATGTCGACAGGGAATAAGTACATCTTATTGCACGACAGCAACAGTAGTAAAAACCATTTTGCAGGCATTTCATATCTTAGGCTTTCTTTCCCAGTTCCATCACACAGTGTTGAAAGATTTTAATCCTCATCATTTTCCTATCTTATAACCTTGTTGCTGTTGTTAACAGTTCTTTAACTTCTATTGACGAAGATGTGCTTGGAATGTTGTCTATCAACCGTTTCCGAGTCCGCCACATCATGTGTTTTAGAGCGCTTATGGAATACAACCGAGAAGCAGATTCTTTACCTGGTGCGATACACAAGTAACCTGAAAAACTTCAGGTAGAAAGCTGCAAAACTGACTTCTACTAAAAACGATCTTCTCAAGTCAGTGGATGATGCCAAAGACAAAGGAGAAGTAATCAAAGAAATAGTGCTGAATTGGCATGCTGGAGCCGTTCAAATTGAACTTGATGCAGAGCAGCTGGAAGAAGAAATTGAGAAAAGTGGTAGTTGTTGCCATAAATGGCACTTAGATTGGCGCACCCGTCACCGGTTAAGTAGACTTGCCAAGAAGAAGACTGATCACATTGACGCCCACGTCGAGCAAGGCAAGTTTGACAGCACATCAATATCTTTCCCTGCACGCCCTGCTGATTTAAGATCCTTACCCACTTCCGATTTTGTTCTTCTGGGATCTTCAATCAAAGCACTAAATGATATCATCCAAGTACTCAAGGATAAGACGGAATATATTATCGGGGTACATGGCTCTGGGGGAATCGGTAAAACAACACTGATGAAACAACTGGTGAAACGAGTTCACGAAGAAGTACCTTTTGATAAGGTTGTACTTGTAAGCGTTACTGAAACAAAAAACGTGAGAAGGATTCAAGATGAAATTGCAAAGCTTCTTGGATTTGAAATTGAAGGAGATTATGAATATCAAAGGGCGGCCACTTTGTGCGACAGACTGAAGCAGAGACAGAGGGTTCTCATCATATTGGACGATCTCTGGGAGAAACTGGATTTGGCAGATGTAGGAATTCCCTATGGAGAGGAGCACAAGGGTTGTATAGTTATTGTAACAAGTAGATTTGAAGAGGTATGCAATGATATGGAGTCCAGCAAAAATATACTAATCGAAGAGCTCACAGACGAAGATAGATTGAAATTGTTCAAGATAAAAGCAGGAATCAATGATTCCAATGCTTTCGATCTAGCAGCTGAGGAGGTTGTCAGACAGTGCGGAAAACTTCCCAACTCAATTGTAATAATTGGAACAGCATTGCGAAACAAGGATATCAAAGACTGGAATGATGCCATCAAGAAAAAGAAAGATTCCGAGGTAATTAAAATTGATGGAATTCCAGAAGAAGTGGTCTTATGTGTAACTCTTGGTTATGATCAATTAGAAAGAGTGGATAAAGCTTGCTTACAGTTCAGTTGCCTGTTTCCTCCATATTACAGTGTTTCCATGGAGGAATTTGTCAAATATGGATTGGTGGATAAGCTATTTCCTAATGTTGACTCCTTGGGTGAAGTTTGGAATAAAATACATCCGGTTGTGGAAAAGCTCAAGTCTTCTAACCTGTTGCTGGAGGGTGATATAGAAGGCTGTTATAAAATTCATGATGACACAATAAAAGTCGTCAAATTCATTGCATCCAAAGAAGGCGACCATTTTATAGCTGAAGCAGGTCTGCAGAAAGGTTGGCCCAAAAGAGACCTGCAAAAATGCCAGAAGTTGTCATTGATGGACAGCAACGTTGCTGAGCTACCTGAGCGTCCTGAATGCCCTGGACTTCTCACTTTGCTTGTGCAAAATAATGTTCTTGAGAACATTCCAAAACTTTTCTTCGACAATATGAGGGAACTCGAATATTTAAATTTGAGTTACACTAACATCTCATCGCTGCCGATGTCTCTTGAGTGCTCAAAAAAATTACGTTCTCTTCATATGGAGAACACTCATTTGATAGATGTAACATCCGTGAAAAAATGTCATAAGCTTGAGATCCTTATTCTGAAAGGGTCTAGCATTGAGCAGCTGCCAATCGGACTAGAAAAGATGACCTTTCTGAAGCTTTTGGATTTGTCAAGCAATCTGTTCCTTAAAGGCATTCCATCCAATGTGATATCAAAACCTCTCAACTGGAAGAATTATACATTGGGAATAGTTTCGGTGATTGGGAAGTCCAAGGAATTGGGAACACTTTCATTAATTCTGGTGTCGAAGAAACGGAGAGCAGTTGCAGTGATTTGGAGCTTGAAAGAAATACAAAGCAACGGAACGCTGCGTTCTCTGAAGTGGCAACCTTGGCTCGCTTGACTGTCCTTTACATCCATGTCAAGAATACTAAAATATTATCTATAGATTTTGATGGCCCTTGGAAAAACCTTAAGAGATTCCGAATTTGCATCAACGACGATTACTGGGAGATATCATCCACAAGAAGCATGCAACTGAAGAATTTATCAAGCAATCTTGCCAACTGGGTAAAGCTGCTGCTTGAAAAGACAGAATACTTAACCATTACTCGTTCCCAAGATGTTGAACATTCTGGGAAAATAGATGTGCAGGGCCTTGCAGGATTGATTAGTATGCATCTAAGAGCCTGTAGCATGCATCAACTATTCCTTTCTAGTTTGCAACCGAAAGTTCAGAATCTGGAGGAGCTCCATGTCGAGTTCTGTTACTGAAAGAAGTGTTTTGCTTTGAGGAGACTGAGGAAGAACAAGCCGGGTTTACAAAATTGAGGGAATTAATATTGGTGGGTTTACCAAAACTTCTGACTATATGGAAGGGGAACCATTCAGCTGCACAACTTGAGAGCCTCAAATTGATGAAGGTGAAGGAATGTGGAAAATTGAGAAGCCTCTTTCCAAAGACTTTGGCCAATAGGCTTCATGCATTAGAGCAGCTTACCGTACTGAAATGCGACAAGCTGGAAGAAATTGTATCAACTGATGAAGCAGAGGTGGCACAAGAAGCTGAGCCAAAAACAAAGTTTTCGGATGTACCAAAGCCTATGTTCTTCCAGAATTTGCAGAAGCTTATAATTTCAAAGTGCAACAAAATGAAGAAGCTCAAGGTCTACATCAGCTTGAAGAACTTACAGTAGTTAGTTGCAATAAGATGGAGGCAATCATTTATGTAACTTTTGAAGAAAGAGAAGTAGAAGACCAGGACTTGCTTCCCAAGTTGAAGATCTGGCACTACAAGATCTCCAAAATCTTGATTCATTGTACAGTGGAGAAGAAGTTCTCAATTTGTCTTTCTCTCAAAGAGTTGAAAGTGTGGGATTGTCCAAAACTCAAGCAACTTCCTCTGGCTTCAGACAGTGCACCAACCTTGAGGAAATTTAGAGCACAATCAGCCTGGTTCGAGGGTTTACAGTGGAACCCTGAGCATGAATACAACAAAATACGTCTCCCAAAATTCCTTACTGTAGAGTAAGTGTAAAAATTCCAAGTTCCTCTTTCATGAGTTTTATCTCTAATGATGATTGATTATAGCATTCTCTAAAACCTGATTTCCCGCTGATAATTCTTAGTATTTACAATCCCAAAACTGTTGCTGCTAATGATTTTACATTTCAACCTTTCTACTTCAGTCTTTAGACTTGTTTCTAATTTGCATTCATTAATATTCTCTTTGGACCTCCCGTTTCTACTACCAGGGGCTACACTAACCAAAAACAATCACAATATGCTTCTTACATGATCCATCTAATTCCAACCAAGCTCCTATCAAAATTCAACACTCTTGACAATGGACTTTTTTAATTTTTTAATGCAGGGAATGAATTGCGGCTAAGTGTAAAGTGTTAAATCTCTAGTGGCTTTGGTGGAGGCACGATCACACTGTGAAGACTCATCGAAATGTTTATTTTTTCTGTGTATAGGCTTGTGGTTGTCTTTTCTTTTTAACTAAATGATGAGGAAAGAACAAGGCAGTTTCTTTTGTTGTTTATTTCTCCAAGTTTGATATCTTTATATCGATTGTAGTTCTGCTGAAACAATCAACTTTATGTTTATTAATACTGTATTAATTACATAAATGTGTTTAATTTTAGAAGTTTTATTTAAAAGAATATAACTATAGGCTATAAATTAACATCTTAATTTTTGGAGCTCAAATGATATATCATACTTTTAAAATTAACACAATTGGTGATTCAATAAATGATTATTTCATCATATAAAAATTATGTTAAAATTTCAATTAGAATCGCTTGAATTAATTCCTTTGCAAACTGGAAAATAAATCGAAATTCTATGGATCGTTATATACTATTAACTTTGATACAACATCAAAAAGAAACATACGTACAAAATATTTAATTACAACCAAAATAAAATCTAATAATCAAGACAAACCTTTTATCAGAGAGATTATTCAGTCTCAACAATAATTCTTTCCCCATCAAACACCCCAGGAATTTCAACATATTTGAAAGAATATCTAAAAGACTTTGGGAAGCCTGAAGTTCATCCATCTTTTGGAAATCAGTCACTTCAGATGAAAGTTCTTCCCAGGGCCGGTAAAATGAGAGTCTGCACAAAATATACAATGACTATATGAGTACAACAACTGTATCGAAGCAAAATCCGTAAAATGACCTGCACAAAATATGGTGAAAGGATTAGACTGACAATATAATTATAGGAAGGACAAACGTCAAAGTGTGGATGACAAAATCACAATCAATAAACGCAGGAGGAAAAGGCAAGGGAAGAATTCAATATTTTCAGTTGTTAGCCAAAAGTTCATGCAAGCTCTTTGTCCCTTTGATGGCGTGAAAATAACAGAAATTACTGGAGATCACATGGACGATGTACAATGATTCACCAACAGAGGTTTTTCAAAGATGAAAATTAATTTTATCTTTTCATGAATACAATATTAAAAATTCTATAGACAGAATAAATAATTAAATAATAGCATTCATAACTTCAATAGTGTATAAACTTTTTATTTCACAAGGTTGATGGGTGGTTGCAGAATTTTGGCTTGAATGGCATATAAAAGACAGTATATGTTACGATTTCCAAGACGGATTAGCTTCAGGAGGACAACGTATCCTCAGCCACAGCGGTGCAACGGAAGGCATATGATATGATCAAGCTTCAAACTTGATCCTGATCCAACATTAACAAAGAATCATAATATTAAAATACATTTTCACCTAGTAATTTGATACCTAAGTCAAGTAGAAAGTCAAAAGAAAAATAATCCACTGAATGTATCACAAGATAGTGATTTAATTCCTCGTATTGGTTCTGGGTTGAGGGGAATGCAACTCAAGCAGTCTTTCCAAGACTTCATGAAATGATATACCCAACAGGTTACTCCATGTAATCATATCATGGACCAGTTTGGAGTGGTTATTTGTTGTATAAAAAAATAGCTTCTATTTTGTTATGAAAAAATCAGCTTTAAAAAGAAAGAGGGAGAGTGTTGGGTAACCAATTTTAAAAACTGCTTTTGATTTCAAAAGTAGGATAGTATTATTTGAGATTATTGTTGTTGTAACTTTTATTATGTATAAATGATCAAAATGGACATGTGTATTGCCACTCTGTAGAATGTTTAACTATTAAATTCATAATTAATTTTTGTAACTTTGTAGAACAAATTCTATACAATTTTATTTTTAATAAATATAATATTTTTAAAGTATAATTTTTTTAATTTACGTAAAATTTATGACAGTATAACTTATATCAAAGTCTAAATTTAATTTTAATTTATTTCATAATCAAATTAATTTAAAAATTAAAATTTAATATGAAAAATCCACATATTTATTTATAAAATAATTTAAATTTATATTAATAGATAAATTAATAAATTTGATTTTATATTTTTGTTAATTATTAATGTTTATTGGATTTATTTAATATATATTTTTAATTTAAATTAATTCATTTAATTTTAAGTAATTAAATTTATTTATGAAATTTGAAAAAATAAAAAATTGAAAAAAAAAGAAAAACAAATGCCTATTGTATCCAAGCTTTTATGGAAAAAAATGTTATTTACAAATTTTTTATAAATTCATTTACAAAGTCTATAAATTTTATTTAAACAAATTATGCATCAATACTTTGTTGTGCTATAGAACTCATGCTTTAATGGCTCTAAATACTTACTTTTTTATGTTTTTAAATTTTTTTTAAATTACTAATGTATTTAATAATTATTATAAATTTTATTGTTAATTAAAGGTATTTTCGCAATTATATATTTTCAAAAAATATTTTATGAAAATAAATAATTATTTATTTTAGTCATAAATATAAATTTAATAAAAAAACTTTAGTAAATAAGGGTAAATTTATATTTTTGTTTTTTATTAAGAACAATTTTGATATTTCAATTTATAAAAACAGAAATAGATCCAAAAGTAGGTAATTCCTTTAAATTTTAAATTGCATAACAATTCATCGTGCATTTTCATTAATTGTTTCTGTAAGTGACTTCAAATTAAACAATCGGAGGATGTGAAAGCTGTGTGAAGAGCACTTACCAACTCTTAAATGAGAATTAATTAGTAGTGACTGACTGATCAATCATCAATATTATTATCAGAATTTGGAAAGTAGCCTAAATGACAGGTGAGGGTGTTTTTAATATGCAAAGGAGATGTGGCATCATTCAAATACAAAAATGACTCGAGTTTAATTTATTCGTGGCTTGGAGAGGGATGGAGAGAGGCACAGCCCACCTACACCAAGATAAAAGGGATGAGCAAGTTTCCCAATTCAGTAATGCTACACATATTACATTTATACAACTCTAAGTATACAACATTACGTGGCAGCCTACGTGGCGTTGCCACATCACCTTACTAAATTACGGGATTAACGTTAACTTAACTCGCGTAATTTTACGGAGACAAAACAGACGCCGCTCTCTCGACTTCTCTCAAACCTGCGCAACTTCATTCACGCCTTGCCTGGCCGCTACTCTCTCTAACTTCTCTCCTGAAACGGTAAATTTCTTGGATCAATTCCGATCGAGCCGGCGTTAGCCCTTCTCCTCAAGTCAATCGGTGAGCTTCAACTTTTCATAAAAGAAGAGGAAGTTAATTAATTAAATTAAACTTACATTAGATCGAGTTGCCTTCCAATTGAGAATGAACGATTAGAATCGTTCCTCCTTGAATTTTCTATTGTTGGATATTATTACTTATCTATCAACATACAATATTAATTCTTGAATTATATAATGTAGTACATATAATTTAATTTGTTGTATATTGTAAGTTGTTATAGATAACTGGAATTTAAGACTAAATTTTGTCTTACATTATTGTAGAAAACTGTCGCCCCAATAAGGTGCTTAACCATGTTTAAATAGGCATAACTTCTTTTAAATTGCAGAAAAATTCGTCATGTATTTTCATTAATTGTTTCTGTAAGTGACTTCAGACTAAACATCCTTCGGACGTGAGAGCTGCGTGAAGAGCAGTTATCGACTCTTAATTGGGAATTAGACAGTAGTGATTGGCCGATCAATCATCAGTACTATTATCAGAATTCGGAAAATAGCCTTAATAATAGGTAAGGGTTGATTTTAGTATGGAAAGGAGATGCAGCATGTAAAGCCCATGAGATCTAAAAAGCCCAAGCCCCTTTATTTTATGTAAGCCCAGCCCTTAAAAAAAACTAATTATAAGACAGAAAAAAAATAAAAGAAGAGAGAATTCTAGAGAGAAAAGAGAAGAAGGCAGACGAGAGAAGGGGGGAGAGAGCTCAAGGGAAGTGACAAATTGGAGGATTTTTTAGGGTCTTCTTAAGGTAATTTTCATAATTCCAAGGCAATTTTAAGCTATTTATGTATTTTTTCATGTAAGAAAATTGAGATTTAAAGAGATATTTGGAGGTTTTAGAATTTTTAGAGAGAGAGAAAGAAGATCAAGATGGAATTGAAGTCTTATTTAAGGTAATTGATCAATTTCTTGATGTTTATGGTTTGTCTTGATGAATTTGAAGGTTTAAGAAGTAGAAATTAAATTTAGGGTTCTATAAACAGTAGCAATTCCGAAAATTTCTGCAATTTATTGGCTTTAAATCTGATTCTCAAATTTATATATGTTAAAATAGACATCATAAGGATTTGTTTAAAGTTGAAATCACTGAAAAATGTTGAGTATGCAATTTTATATAAATTTTTGAAGTTTACTTTTTACTACTGGAAATTCAGTTTTTCTGCAGGAAATCAGTTTTGGGTAAGTTATTTGAAGTGTTTAGAGGTCTTCAAAAATTATAAAATTTGGGGTACGAGTTCGTATATATGTCTAGTTTAAATCTAGAAAGTTTTGTGATTTTATGAATTTATTTCGAATTATCATGTATTTTGGAATAGGGAAAGGTCAGTTCTAGAAATTTATTTACAGAATTTTTGTATCTGGAAATATGAATATTTTGAGGTACCTAATGAATTTAGAATGCTATGAACTTTTATATGGTATTATATATATATGTGCAGAAGGTATGTATAAAATCTTAGACCATTTTGACAAGTCAGTTATTTATTAAAAATCAGAGAGTAAGAACTGTTCTGTTTAAAAAGTTTGGAAATTGAGTTAATTAGGATTGATTGGATTAAGATATGAAGTTGGATATTGGAAATTTTAAACATTCAAGTTGATTATGAATTGAATATGATGTGATGAGCTCTTTATGATGTTAGGATAATGAAGGATAAATTCTTCGTTGAAGGATGTGGCCAACTATGTGGAACGTTGATTTTGGAATCAAATCCGAGCTAACCGAGTTGTGCAACCAAATTAGTGAGTGGGTTATGTTTTGAGAATTTCATATTATATTAAAGTGTATTAGATTTATGATTTTTCATATGATTTAAGTTATTAGTTTAATTAATTGAGTTATATTAAAAGTTTTTAGAATAGATAATGATGATTTATGTATTTTGAAAATAAGTGTGTGTAAAGTATTAGATTTTGGATAGAAGGATGGTTATGGGTAGTGCTAGTAGATTAGTTTTTGAATATATAGTAAATGTTGTTTCGATAACTTTGAGTACAAGAGAAAAATAAAATTAAGGTGAAAGTTGCAGAATGAGTGTATACTATATGTTGATGGAAAGTAGAAAGTTTTTGTTTATGATTAGAAAAGAGACATTTATAATTAGATGAATTAGTATAGAAAATTGAGGTATTGGGTTATTTTCTTTACATAAATACATATGTTGACGAAATGGTGATTTTGGTTAACAAAATGATAAGTGATTTTATATTCAAAATAATAGGAAATTAAAAAGAAAAAGTTTTGGAAAGTAGAATTTAATTCTGCACGGGTAACAATGCCAAATTCTAAAACTGCCCAAGCAGGGGCTGAATTACAAATTTAGAAAGCTGTTCCAGAATTTGTAGGGACCTGAATGGAGAATTATGAAAAATTTAGAATAGTCAAAAAGATTTTAGTTGAAGTATGATGTATGAGATTTTGAGATAAAAATATAAATTATAGCTTATAGTGAGATGGAAAGTATTTTACTTTATGGATATTTTAGAAAGATTTAGAAAGAGTAGAAGATTTATTTTCTGGATAATTAGAAATATGTTTTAGTATTTACTTAATTATGTTATTTAGTATTTTATAGAATTATCGAGAATTTTAGCGAATTTAGAAGAATTCAAGTTAGTTTTTGTTAGCCCTAAGGCTACATGATAATTTTGATGATAACAATACACATTGATTAATTGAGATTTACTAACATGTTTATTTATGTGCAAGACTAAGATCATTGAAATATTTGTAAAATCAAGAAGATACTTATTAAAATGAAGTGTTGAAGCTAAGGAGAATACTACATGCTAAAGGCACCAAAGTTTAAGAATAAGGTTTGATTCAAGGAATGTGATATATGAGCAATGTTCAATCAATTGGTCATATCTTTCTTTACGGATGTCCAAATGATGTGATTCTTGAGCCTTTGGAAAGCTTGCTCAATTTATAACATTTCATATGTTTTAAAGAAATTTAAATTTTAAGTGTAAGGTTATCCAAATTATCATGCAAATTGAAAGACAAATGGAAGCAGCTGACATGAGTACTGAATACTCTTTTAGACATATCTTGAGCTAGAAAAATCAAAATGACTTGATTCTTGCGGCATTGGAAAGAGGACACAAGAGGCACATTTTATATATTTTGAAGAAATTCAAATTTCAAATGGAAGGCCGACATAATTGATATGCAATTCCGTGGACTGACATAGAGAAAAAAAATCAACTCATATGAGCACCGAATGATGTTTTGTCCATATCTTGAGATAGAGATATCCAAATGCTTTGATTCTTAATGTTTTGGAAAGATTATTCAAATATTCTTGTAAGGGATAAAAGTTATCCTTGAGAGAATTCTTTCCTTGGTGAGGTTGTCCATCAAGAAGAACTCTTGGTGTGGTGTTATCAAGAGTTGAAGGAAGTTGTCTTGGTGAGGTTGTTCATCAAGAAGATCTTGGTGTGGTGTTATCAAGGGTTGAAGAAGTTGCCTTGGTGAGGTTGTTCATCAAGAAGAACTCTTGGTGTGGTGTTATCAAGGGTTGAAGGAAGTTGCCTTGGTGAGGTTGTTCATCAAGAAGAACTCTTGGTGTGGTGTTATCAAGAGTTGAAGGAAGTTGCCTTGGTGAGGTTGTTCATCAAGAAGAACTCTTGGTGTGGTGTTATCAAGAGTTGAAAGAAAAAGTCTTGGTGAGGTTGTTCATCAAGCAAGTTGTAAAGAATTCTACAACTTAGTGGAAAGTCTAGCTTGTGGAGCTAGGAGCCCGTGGACATAGGCAAAGTTTGCTGAACCACGTAAATTGAGTTTGCACTCTTTCTATCCCTTTCTTCTTTACATTTACTTGCACTTGTGATTGTTCATCATTATTATTCTTTTGATTGCATCTTTGATAAATTCTATTTTCATCTTCTTCACCTTTATTCTCAAAGAAAGAGTTAAATAATTTTGATCTTTCAAGAAAAGTTTTCTAAATCAGTTTTGATAAATAAAAACCCAATTCACCCCCCCTCTTGGGTTGCCATACCTGGGTCAACAAGTGGTATCAGAGCAAGGTTGCTCAAGTTTTTTTAAATCTTAATCGATTTTTGAGCTATGGCAACTTTTAATTCAACTTCATATGTTGAGGGACTTTCTATCTCTAGACCTCCATTTTTTAATGGAAGTGATTACTCTTATTGGAAAACTAGAATGAGTATTTTTCTTGAAATCTTTTGATTATGATTTGTGGTCTATTATTTTGGAAGGACCTTTTGTTCCTACCAAAATTGAAAATGGGGAAATGCATACTTAAAGAACCTAAAGAGTTTAGTGAAGATGATAAAAAAAATTGAGTTTGAATGCTAAAGTTATGAATGTGTTGTATTGTGCTCTACATAGAAATGAGTTTAATAGAATATCTACTTGTTCTACGGCACAAGAAATATGGCACACACTTGAAGTAACTCATGAAGGAACTAGTCAAGTTAAAGAATCCAAAATTAGTATGCTAGTTCATAGTTATGAGCTTTTTAAGATGAAATCGGATGAATCAATTTCTGAAATGTTTACTAGATTTACGGATATTATTAATAGTTTGAAATCTCTTGGTAAATCTTATTCTAATGTTGAAATGGTGAGAAAGATTCTTAGGTGTCTACCAAAATCTTGGGAGCCAAAGGTGACGGTAATTAAGAAGCAAAGGACCTCACCAAACTACCATTAGAAGAACTTATGGGTTCTCTCATGACTCATGAAATCACCTTGAAGGAGAATGAAGAAGATTTCAAGAAAAAGAAAAACATTGCTTTCAAATCTTCAACAAAAGAAGATGATGAGTCCGATGATGAAGGAGATGATGAAGATCTTGCATTTATTACAAGAAAGCTAAAAAGGATGATTAGAAGAAACCAAGGATTCAAGAAGAATTCTAGAAGGGAGTACAAAGGGCAAAGCTCAAAGCAAGATAAGAAAAATGATCAAGTCATTTGCTATGAGTGCAAGAAACCGGGACATGTAAAGATGGATTGTCCTTACTTCAAGAGTCAAAACAAGAAATCCAAAGCAATGAAAGCCACAAATTGGGATGATAGTGAAGCTAGCTCTACCGAAGAAGAAGATTGCGAAGTGGCAAATATGTGCTTCATGGCTTTAAGTGACGATGAGGTAAGTATTCTAAACTATGATCCTAAACTTTCATATGATGAATTACTTGAAGCATTCCAAAATTTAAATGTGCAAGTTGATAAACAAAATTCAAAAATCAATGCTTTCAAAAAGAAGTCAAAAATCATGTTATCTCAATTAGAAGAGTTGGTAGAAATAAATGAAGCTTTAGAAAATGGAAATGAAATTTTAAAGCAAAAAGATTTTGAAAGTTTGGAAAGTCAAATACATTTTTTAAAAACTGAAAATGAGATTTTAAAACAAAAGGATTTTGATAAATTAGAGAAACAAAATGCTATTTTGAAAAAGGAAAATAATGACTTAAGAAATATTGTTGATAGTTTTACAAAAAGCACAAAAAATTTGAAATCTATGTTACAAAACCAAAGGTGTGTTTTTGATAAAAGAGGGTTAGGATATAAAACTTATAAAACTCAAAACTATTTTAAAAACTATTTTGTTCATGCATCTTCTAGGAATAATCCTAATCATTCATGTACTTATTGTGGAAGAAAAAGACACAAAGTGTATTCTTGCTATATTAAGAGAAATCCTAATTTGAAACAAATGTGGGTTCCAAAAAGTACCATAACTAACCCCCAAGCACCCAAGAACATTTGGGTACCAAAAAGTCTCTCTTTAAATGTTGATTATAGAAACAAAGGAGTGTCAAACACAAGTGGTACTTAGATAGTGGATGCTCAAGGCATATGATCGGAGATGCCTCCAAGTTTTTAAAATTATTCATCAAGAAAGGAGGATATGTGACCTTCGGTGATAATGCCAAAGGAAGGGTAATCGGACATGGTGATATTGGTAACCCTTCTTCACCTATTATTAAAGATGTTTTGCTTGTTCATAGTTTGAAACATGATTTGATTAGCATTAGTCAATTGTGTGATAAGGGATATTTTGTTACTTTTGAGCCTAATAGAAATGTGATTAAGGATGTTAGTAACAATAAGACATTAATTATTGGTAATAGATGTGGTAATATTTATACAATTGATATTGATGTCAATGATCATGTAGAAAATTGTTTTATTGTTAATCATGATGCTTGGTTATGGCATAGAAGGTTAGGTCATGCTAGCATGGACACAATTTCAAAAATTTCTACATACTGATTTAGGTGATGGTCTTTCCAAAAATAACTTTAAAAAGGTAAGATTTGTGATGCTTGTCAATTTGGAAAACAAGTGAGAACTTCTTTTAAACCAAAGGAAATTTATTTCACAAATAAACATCTATATTACTTTATTTGGATTTATTTGGACCATCAAGAACTCAAGCATGGTGGAAAGTATTATGTTTTTGTTATTGTGATGATTATTCAATATCAATTGGTTTTGTTAGCCCTAAGGCTACTGATAATTTTGATGATAACAATACACATTGATTAATTGAGATTTACTAACATGTTTATTTATGTGCAAGAGTAAGATCCTTGAAATAATTTTAAAATCAAGAAGAGGCTTATTAAAATGAAGTGTTGAAGCTAAGGAGAAGACTACATGTTAAAGGCACCAAAGTTTAAGAACAATGTTTGACTTAAGGAATGTGACACATGAGCAATGTTCAATCAATTGGTCATATATTTTTCTATAAATGTCCAAATGATGTGATTCTTAAGCCTTTGAAAAGCATACTCAATTTATAACATTTATATGTTTTAAAGAAATTCAAATTTCAAATGCAAGGTTGTCCAATCATTTCATGCAAAGTTGAAAGACAAATGGAAGCAGCTAACATGAGCACGAATTTACTTCTCTTTGACATATCTGAGCTAGAAAAAAGTCAAAATGACTAATTCTGCTGCATGGAAATGTGGACGTAATGAGGAACATTCCATATTGTTTGACACAAATTTCAAATGGAAGACCGACATAATTGACATGCAATTCGGTGGACTGACAGAGAGAAGAAAATCAACTCACATAAGCACCGAATGGTGTTTTGGCCATATCTTAAGATAGAGATATCCAATTGCTTTGATTCTTAATTTTTTGGAAATCTTATTCAAATATGAAGATCTTTTATGTTTTGTAGAAAATCAAAAATTTCAAATGAAGGCTGACAGAATTATCATTCAAGTCAGTGTACAGACACATTGGAAGAAAAATCAAGCACTGAGCACCGAATGGTGTTTTGGCCTATCTTGAGCTACAGATATCCAAATGACTTGGTTCTTGATGCGTTGGAAAGCTTATTCAAATGTCCAGATCTTTTATGTTTTACAGATTTTCAAATTTCAAACGGAACATTGACAAAAATGGCAGAAAAGATTACGATTTTTATGGTAGGCAGAAAATTTGGAGATGGTGTCTTCACTTGATTAAGTTCATCCTATTTGCCTATAAAAGGAGCCCTTCTCCCATGCATTAAGAAGTGCAAGAGAAGCATTTTATCAAGCAAAAAAAAGCCAAGAGAAATATCAAGTTTATAGAGCTTTTATATTATTTATCTACTCTTTGAAGAGAGTTATACTTTTGTTGTAAAAATTATCTTTGTTCTTGTATTGTGGTGAGAGTGAGATATTATTGTAAAGGATATTAGTTATCCTTGAGAGAACTCTTGTTGTGTGTTATCAAGAGTTGAAGGAAGTTGCCTTGGTGAGGTTGTTCATCAAGAAGAACTCTTGGTGTGGTGTTATCAAGAGTTG